>APFE031544975.1:0-16548 GCA_000404065.3 Pinus taeda | reverse complement strand
CTGCTCCACCATTGAATTGAATTTAATGAATGGATGAGACGTCCAGGTATCTACCATCTCAGCATTTCGGATTTCGAACTATTCAATGCGTCGCGGCCTGCCGGATTTTCAAACTGAGCAGTGGCGCGTTATGGATTTCTTCACAGCTCCGCAATCAATTTTTCCTCCGTCCCCAAAAATTCAAATTCTGTCTCCGCGTGCACCAAAGATTTCAAACAGAAAATTTTGAAATGAGCCCATGGTACACGATGGACTAAGACAGAATGCTCTGCTAAAAATCAGGAAAAGCAAACAGGTAAAGGTGGTTTGAAGGTGTGTAGCCATGGAAATAGAGAATACGATTGTCAAGAAAGTCCACAGAAAGCATTGTGGATTTCCAATGCTAGGGTGAAAGGCATCGACGATTTTGTGAATGAATGCTCCGGTGCAGCCCTTGGCATTAGAGCATGGTTTAAGTTCCCAATGCCTTTTTTTCGACAGGAAGCGAAGTTTTGGGCATTTGGGTCTTAATCATTAAAAGGATGACCGAAAACTTCAAATTACACCTTGAAATTGGGAAGAATGGTGGAAAAGATTAAATCCCTGGTGTTGGAAATTTTACTCGGATGAGTTTCGGTTGTCGCTAAACTCCCGGTCACTACACAGTAGAAGTCAAAGATTGTCCAAGTTGACGACGACCTGATGTTTATGGTTTCTTTGAACTAGTTATTTAAATCGAAGGATTATGGTGTAATTCGAGCATGGACTTCGTGGGTCTCCTTGATGCCAAGAAGATAATGCCTACTATTTTGGTTACAGGTTCATGGAAAATCAACATTACTTAGCCAAACCAGAATTTCTTCGGAGTTATCAGTTTTAAAGATAAGCTGGAAAGGTTCATTTAGAAATTAAGAGAGGATTATTTTGAGGAAATCATGAAGCAGGTAGCTAGGAATGTAAAGAGAACGACAAAGGCCATTATGGACAGCCATAACCAGAAAATGCTCTCAAGAAAAATGAAGCAGCGTATGAATCTATCGTTTGTTTCCTGTTTTAAGCCCTCTGTCAGCTAGCATAAACGACATACTTTGATATTTGCCTGAAGATATTTCAAGGTATGTGCCTTTCTTACGATTCTTCCCTTTTGTTTCTTTGTAATATTTCACCAGGAAGAGGCTATGTGAAGTTTAATGTCAAATTTAAAGCGTGCATACCAAATCTGAGGTGTTTGAAACCACCGGTGGAGACGAAGAATACAATTTGATGCTGCATATGTATATGTGGACACACGACTCCAAATTATTTAGAGATGAAGATCATTTCTACAACCACGTCACCATTTACAAAAATGGCGAAAGGGGATGAATATTGACGTTTGCAAGTGAAAACAAGGTTATAAATGTTTGTAAACAAATCATTGAAAAGAGTTGGTATACATTGAATAAACTCATTCTTAATGGATCATTCCTAGTTTTCCAACCTTTTCAAACTTTTAATTCATATTGTAGTGGAGCTAATACGTTGTTGTTTTTATGTAGGAGGTGCATTTTTTAGTTTCGCAGTCACAATTATATTTACATTTTATTTTTTATTTTAATTTTCATATTTACCTATTTAGAATTTTAATAGTTTAATATTATAAATCATTTTAATGTGTGAAATATTAGAGAAGGATTTTAAAACTTATATTTGAGATTTTTTTTTATAACATTATGGTATATATATTAATGCAGTTTTGTGTTATATTAATGTGTGAGTAGTTTCATCTATAATTTTGACTATTTACAATTAAAACTAAAACCAATGCACCGAATCAATTGATATTATTTCCTGAATTAATGAATTGTTCATTGTATCATCACTAAAAATAATACACCTTTTTATATTATATTATGTTATTATTAAAATATATGAAGCTTCATGATTTCTATAATTCATTTTAAATTGTATCATTAGCCATATCAAATGCACTCTATTGTTTTGGGTTATGTCATTGCTAAAATTAGTGATTTGTTCTAAATAATTTTGCATTATATCAACTAAAATTATTGCATTTTCCTGTAGTGAGTCATATGATTGTTAAATCAATGTAACTATTTAGATGCCATATTTCTCTAAATCATTTTTCATTATATCACCACTAAAGTGAATGCAGCTTAACTTCAATGTAGCTATAAATATGAACATATGTACATGGCATCTTAGAAAATAAAAAAGTGTATTGATGTATTCTTTATTTATGTTATGTGAGATAATGATAATTTTACATGATTTTTGACCACTATTATTCTAAAACCTTTATTTTGTGTTGGTATCATATGACAAGACTTTAATGTAAGTTTCATTGTTCTTAAATGGACATTGTTATATATACATTATAATGTGGAATATGTTGTCTTGTAATATCAATATGATGCATGTTTTTTCTCAAGTTGTACAACTAATTTACCACCCAAAATATTCATCTTAAAATAACTCATCCCACAAGTGCTAACCTAAAATAAATTCTAATGATAATAAAACTTTTATAATGAATTTGAATGTGGTGTGAAAAGATGAAATGCGGAAATTTTGAGTTTTTCTAATAGTGATGTGTTACTTTTCCTTCAAAATATGATTCATATGATTAAGGTGAAATTTGTTTATAGTAGGAGCAAAAGATTGTATTTTAATATATTGATATACCTCAGAACTTGTGACCCAAAAGTCTCTAAGTCATCAAAATCGCTCAGCAATTCCACCCAACATAGACCACATTAACCCTTAACACAATTGAATTTGTGACCACAAGATTTCCGTAGTGAGACACTAACATAAAAATGCACCCTATCACGCTAGAGTGTACACATTGTGCGCATCAAAACAATACCCGCGGTAACTTCAAAATTTCAAATATTTTCAAATCGCCTAGCTGTATCTCTCGCGCTCATTTCAAATATTTTCAAAAAGGCTAGCCCGCTCTTTTGCATATTGATTCCCTGTACAGTTCTGTCTTGTCAATGAAGTTGCAGAGGATGGAATTCATTTTGTTTGAAACTTTTTGGTGATTATGCTTATTCATGAAGGCATTAGCTTGAATGAATTTCTTAGCAGGGTTTGGCAGTTATAAATCCTCGGAAGTTCAATCTGGTCGATCTTCCAATGCACAATTATTCCATTTCAAATCCCTTCTATGGTGATGTTCAGGTCAAGGAGGTCTCTTATCTAGATCGATATTTATCCTAGAATTGCCACGGAGGAGGATTGAAAGTTTGCACCTAGTCATTGTCTACAGAATCGCTTGGACTCACTCCGTCCAGATAAAAGGAAGCTTTGTGATGAAATTTCTACCTTCGAGAACCAAATATATGATCTAGAATACATTCCTCGATGAAAGTCAAATTTCTAGAAAGAGGTCAGTTTGGCCTCGTGGAAAGCCCATCGGTCGTGGAAGAGTTTTTTCAGAGTCTTCTGTTACGCCTCTGCTACAGTGCAGCATCTGTAGAGCTCCCTCTCTCGAGTGAGAGGGGTAGTGAAGCATATGTCTTGCCCTAATAGGTTTTTGGTTATAGTTTGGAAAATGGTTATACAGCGTGTGGGAAAAGACCAAATGAACCCACGCCACCGTCCATCCGCATTTTGGGATATGTTTATTTTGAATTTTCCATCTGCATTTCAAAATAAGTTTATACTGAATGTATGTACCATTTTTTTACAACATTCTAAATAACAACAATTGCTGTTGTGTACTACAATTATCACTCCAGCTTCCATGTTTCCATATTCAAGTTTTAAAACTATCAACTGGCTTCCCACTATTTATCAACTGGATTAAAATTGTGAATGCAAATAATTTAATCATGCTCGATAACATCTAACTATATATATTAAATAAACATATCATCCAAATATAGCATTGACCTGTAAGTAATAATAGTGGGAAAACCATCATCTTCACGAATGTTTTGCGACTGTTCCATCCATCACAACTCATTTTAAACATCTATTTTGATCAAAATGGCAATTCCATTATCTTCAACATATTTTATATATTGATTGATTTTTCTGACTAGAAATTTTGATTTGGAAAACATCAGTTTACGTTCATGATTATTATGACTAAAAGTGGATACACCATATTTATTTTCAGAGTTCATATTTCATTAAAGTTCAATTTATGAGTTGTTGTATGTTCGGTCAACGTTTAAATTCAAATTTTTTATCACTCTTTGTACGTCCTTTCAAACAAGAAAATTACTTCTTTGCTACATTGCTACAAAAGTGAATGGCTTCACGATAATTGAATGGTTTGGTTTTATGATATAATTGCATAATATAATATAATGATTTGTTTTTTCTTTCTTATTCACATGGATTTAATCCACAGAGCTCCAATTATAATGATACTTTGTCAGTGCTAATGGAACTACTTTCAATTCTCTTTACAACTAAATGCACGACAGTTTTATGGTTTTTATTTTAAATCTACTTTCAATTCTCTTTACAAATAAATGCATGACAGTCTTTATGGTTTTTATTTCAAATTTTATAATAATTATTTAGGTCTATCTATTAATACAATAATGTTACCTTTGTTACAAACAAGGTCTCTTTATTAACAAACTCAGGAAGCCAATTCACACTGAAAGTAGCATCTATTTCACTCTATTCAACCCCATCTTTTCTCTTACACAGTTACATAATTCATTTTGGGTAGGGTTTGGGCAGGGATAAATAATACTCAAAAGCTCTGGATTTAAGACTTTTGTGGTTAATATCCCTGTCGGGATTTGAAACTTTTAGAAATAATGGTTTTTAATGTGGGTTCTCCGGTTTCTAATAAAGAAGATATTAACCACAAAAGTCTTAAATCTAGAATCATTTCACTATGTGGAGGGAATACATGGAGTGAAATCATTTTACTCGAAAAATTTAGGGTGAAGATAGGAAGAAGAATTGTAGCCTATCAAGCTCTTCTTCTATCAACACTCAAGAGTTGTCCATGGATCCCTGTTGGGATTTGAAACGTTCAGAAATAATGGTTTTTACTTTGGCTTCTCAAGTTTCTAATAAAGAAAATACTCAAAAGCCCCAACCAAATATTTATCTCTGAGAAAAAAAAGAAGAAAATTGATTGGAATTTTATTCCTTTAATAGGATACATTACAAAAAAATACCATGAAAAAAACTATGGGAAAAAATATCCCTAAATGTTTACATGAAATAACCATAAAAACAATTTCAAGCCTTTTCAAATCATAATAAATTCTATCATTGATCTTAGAGACTCATTCTACAGCCCCGTACAATGGCTATGTGTAATTTCGCCAGCCTTCAATGTGGAGTTGACACCTGTACTTCATAGAATAAAAAAAAAAAACAATCAGTAACTAATCCCAAATGGTGCCCATAAGGAGAAGACAAAGGAAAAATCTCCCCACCCCTTGGGAACTAAAATCCTCTCTAAATGGGGATATATGATCAAGAATGGATCATTTTTATAATTTTACATTTACTTTGATTCTTTGAGGCTAGAAAAATTAAAGTCATTGGCTTGCAAGTTCCATTTTATTGGAAAATCTAGTTTTGGATATTTGGGGTATAGATTGTTCTAGAGCCGATTTGTGGCCCTAAGGGATCATTTTTGGAGTCAAAAAATTATGAGTATTGTCTAAAATATCTTGACATAATTCTACACTTCAAGGGATTTCTAATGATATCAAGATCACTTGAATTAGAGCTCTTATGGAGAATCTATATGTTTAACAAGTTGACATATCATGTTAAACACCACGATATCTAGTGAATGTCACATTAGCTTCCATTACTAAAAACACTAAGCTATTCATGTGTGAACTTTCAAAATGCTTCTAGAGGATCAAAATCCCTAACATTTATTGGAATCACATGTGAAAACTGTAACTCTAACCTCAGATGTCTATTAGGCTATGTTAAACGCTAGGTTGCTAATAAATGAAGGGGTCTCATTCTCTTTTTAGCACATATTTGTTGCATAGGAGAGAAAATCTTTCAGAGTTGGATATTGAATAAAAAGAATGTATAAGATCTTGTAGTGATCATATTGGCCATGATGTTCATGGCATCTATTAAAATTGTAGCTCAAATAGGTATCTTTGCATAGGCCTTTGTCCATGCCTACAAAATATATCTTAAAAATTTACTTATTTTGGAAGTTTTTCAATTCTTCATAAGTTCAAACTTAAGACAAGCATTATAAATTATTTAGTTAATTATATTGGCTTTGTAGCTCATATTTCTAAAGTTTAGAACTTTGGAAATTAATATTTCCATTTGAAAAAACAAAAAAAGGTGATGAGATCAAATTTTGGTCTTTGATATTTTCTTTTAGGATCTCAAGGAGGAAATAGGGTTATGCAAGAAATTATAATTTGTTGTAATTAGTGGGTGAAGGACACATTGAGGATCACAACAAGTGAGAGAGAAAATGGTTGATTTTGGTTTGAATAAAAAAAGCAGAATGGCTTGAGTTGGACATTGGTTTGAGTTGCAAAAAAACATGAACCCTAAATATATAGAAATTAAGTTAAACTTTGAATATCAAACACTCCTATTTGATTAAATAAGACAAACAACCAAGTTAAACTAAGTGACATGATTGCCATGTTTCCATATTCAAATTTTAAAACTATCAACTAACTTCCCGCCGTAACTTCTTCCATATTCAAATTTTAAAATTATCTACCAGCTTCCCACCATTTCTCAATTAGAAATTGAACAATAATTTTAAATATATATTAGCATTTAAATATATATTTAATAAACTAAACACATCGTCATAAGTATAACATTCTACAAATAATAATAATGGGAAAACTATCATCTTTAGGAATGTTTTGCGATTTTTCCATGCATGATAACTCATTTTTAACTATATTGATTTTCCTAACTATGGAAATTTTCATTAGGAAAACATCTAGTTTGCATTCATGACTATTATGGTTTTAAAACAATAAAAGAAGTTATTAAGATTATGGTTTTAAAATGCTAAGAGAAGTTAATAAGATTATGGTGGTAAAATATAGACAAATTAATCAAATTATAATCTATGTTGTTAACATTTTGAAGTGAAAAACTAAAGGTTGGAGATATATATTTGGACTTCTTGTTAGTGATATTTGTTATTAATTCTAAATAATTGAATAGTTCTCGTTTATAGTATTATTGAGGTTAAGCAATAACTTTTAAGCTTCAAGGATCTAATGGATCACAAGGTTTTAGATTGATTTATTTTGTTGTTTGTCAAGTTTAGAATTATATGATAGTTATCAATTACCTACACATCCGCTTAGGTTTATTAGATTTAATGGTCCCAAATTAATTTGGATGGAACATACTACTCAGTAACAATGTGATACATACTAAAGTTAAATCAAACATTAAAAAGTTGAAAGTAAAGTACATAAAAATAAATATTATTGTAACATGCTATAAATTTAATCTATAATTAGTGCAATGTCGCATATATATTATGATTTATTTATTTTTTATTTATTAATCAACCAAAATTAAATATAACACATTGAATTGAATTTATTTATATTTTATCACTTTTAATATTTTTTAATTTATCACATTATTTTAAACTTAATTAATAAAATCTCTCACTTTGTTATATAAAATAAATCACAATGATTTTTTCATTAAACTTATAATCATTTTAAACAAAACATGAATATATTAAAATGCATCGCTTGCTAAAATTTTCTCCTTTAACTCATTTATTTTATTAATATAAACCATTGGGTTAAATAAAAAGTAAAATTCAATTAGAAAGAGAAAAAAACTACTCCTTTTTACACTAATAAAAAGAGAATAATGAGTAAATATTTTTTGTTTTTTGTTTTTAATAAATAAAAGAGGATAATGGATAAATTAAATACCAAAATTTCAATGGATTAAGATCACCACAATTAAAGTTCATATGGAGAATTCTAATCTTCCTTAACTTGACTTATCTTGTTAACCACCATGGTATCTAGTGGATTTCACAATAGCTTATATTATTGAAAATGTGGAGCTATTTATGTGTGGACTTTCAAAAGGACTTTGGAGGATCCAAATCCTTAACATTGTCTAGAATCACAATGCAAAAACCATACCATTAACCCTAGATGTCTATTAGGCTATGTTAAACACTAGTTTGTTAATATAGGAAAGTGTTTCATTCTTGTTCTATTACGTATTTTCCACATAGGGGAGAAAATAAATGAGTTGGATGTTGAAGGAAAATAAAAAATAATATCTCATATTGGCCATGATGTTCATGGCATCTCCATGGTGAGTAACCATTTCTTTGTATTTGATTTTGGGATAGAGAAGAAGAGAGAAAATAATAGGCCTTGGGTTTTTATTATATTGGGATTTCCTAGTATACATCTTGATTTTTTTTTGTATAATTTATTTTGCTTATTACTTTCATCTCAATTCCAACTTATATTAGTCAATTCTTTATTAAACTGGTAATATTAAAGGTCTGCAATCTGATATAAAGTAATACATAGTAAATGGTTGTAAAACTTTATAATATTTGTTGTGATGAATTGTTCTAGTGGAATACCAAGAGTAGTTACAAATCATATTAATATCAAAGCAAATTTCTTTGAGGTTTTGGGGGAAGTTGCAAAATCTAGGAATTGGTATAAATCTTGGAAAAGCTAGTCATAGTGAATGAACATAGTAACAACCCCAATGATTAGTACAAAGAAGGATTTTCAAAAATGAAACAACAAATTTATAAATGTCTCAAAACATCAAAATTCTCATGGTGGCTCTAGAGAAAAAGTGTGGATGTTTCAAGGCGTTTGGTGGTTCTAACTTAAGAAGTTGATTAAAGGAGAAATATGTAATAAGAGCCCTCAAAAAAGGAGTTGGAAAAGGTTTAGATGGAAAGAGAGAAATTTGGAGTTTCATCACTTCTTCTCAATATTTATTTAAAGTGGAACAAAAATGGACATGAAACATTGCCAAGGTGAGATTGATGTTGTTAACTTGATTCAATGGTTGCAACAATTAGATGTTTACTTCAATGCAATTACATCCCAAAAGAGAAATATTTCATTTTCCCAATTAAAGTTAGAAGGCCATGATAAACTTGGTTAGAAAGTCACACGTATATTTTTATGCTAGAGGATGATCCCCCAACAACTAAGTGGGTGGTATTTAAAATGATCATCAGATCCCAATTGTAGCCTATTAAGTATGAAGAGAACTAATGGGTCCACTAGCATTAGTTTTTGTAAGAAAAATGATTGGAGTGCGTAAGATTACACCACAAAGTTAAGAAGAATGAAAACATTATATTATCTGTTTAAAATTAATTACAATTAATAAATTTGATAATATGTATTTATATTTTAATAAAAATATTACAAATTTTAACAATTTTATTAATTAAATTAAAAAAATCATATTGTTCAACTAAACATGTTTGTATGAACTTTGACAATCTATCTCTATAAGCCTCATCTTTTCATTTCCAATAAGAACTATATTATCATACTATGGAACAATCCGATGATCTTTTTCTTTTTTCTTTAAGCCAAATGAGTATTTGTATTATATTTAAGTTTGCACCTACTTTGTAGCAAATACATTAGGTATTACATATTTGGTTAACCAAAATTTCCAACTAATCTCTCATTTCCAAGAGGATTATAACTTCATCTTGAGGAGAATATTTCTAAGAAACAAAAATAGGGGTTTTGTAGCTATTTACTTTACAAAATTTCTCCAACAAAAGTAGAAATTACACCACATTTCGCTATTGATTGACTATAAATTCTTACATGATTAAAATTGTTGCATTCCTGGAGAGGTTCATTCAAGTCCAACCAATTGACAATTTTTGGGGTGCTTGACCTTGCAATATCACTTAAGATGAGAGTAATGTTCTTGAACTATTCTTTAAGCTCTTGAATCTTCCTTCTCAATGCATCCTTTTCATCTTCATGTCTAGCTACTCTTATATTCAATCTTTGGATATCATCCAATGCACCTGAGGTTGAGGCTAAGTGATCATTTTGTTTTAATTTGATGGTAAAAATGTCCAACGGAAGAGCATCAAATTTCTTAACAAGTTGGGTTGGAGTCACTTTGTGATTGTACCTTTACTATTTTATGCTCTTGACCACCAATATTAGGATACTTCATAATGAAACCAAAACAACAAAGACTATACTCGAAAGCAATCCAAAGTAAACCAAAGACCACTCAAACCCTCACCATAGTAGACACAACTAAAAAGCACACAATATATGCATTGTATTTAAAAAATTCCCACCAAACCCAAAAACAACCAAGCAACAAGGACATATTCCCCCCTTCAACCAACAAACACCTTGAAAAAAATATGAAGATCATTGTACCAGAGGACATTCACCACAAGCTCGAGGGTGGGAAAGAGAATTCCCACATCCAAACCAATAACTCCCAAGGAAAAAAAAATGAAAGCAGTTCACTAACACCTCCCTTATTTAACCTCAAGAAGAATTCCTAGACCAGAATTCCCAATCAAAGTCATAGAAAATAATTCACTAAAATAGTTTCTCAACACACAAATTACTAAGTAGTTCTCAAAGAAAAATTTAACACTCTCACAATATCAAAATAGGTGTTGAAAAATAAGAATTTAGATATCTAACCAACATTTAAACCATGTTCACAAAGAGAAAACCAACGTTGATGAGCATAATTGCATGTATTCCCAAAAACACCACCATAGTTTGTCCCTAAATAAAAATGAAATAGTCCCTTCCACCACCAAGAACGATACAAATTTATGAAGGGAACAAAATGAAAATACATATTTAAATCCAAAACATAGAGACACAGTGAAATTCAACTTCAATTAATAAATGGAAAATGTTGAAATTATATGCATGCAGAATGAAACAAGCTAGCTGAAATGGTGGTAGCTTATCATTGAGAAGAGATATGGAAACTATGCACTTTTCTAAATTGTGTTATAATGAGGTTCAAAAGCCTTTTGACCATGAAGAAACAATGAGTAATCATAAACATAAAAAACCTTAACCGTGGTAAGTTCAGATAGGCCTCCCTTACCATATGTTCTTAGTAATGCCCCTAGCACTAAAAGCAGCTTAATGCTCAAAGTAGCACTGAAAGTGAGTTATTGCACAAAGAGTATATAAGGATATGTGATTCAACTAATTTCATACACGATGTTCAAGTAATTTTTCTATATATACACATCATTCGTATATGTGCATATACAAAAGATATGTGCATATCTTCTGTATATGCACAATTTCTGTATATGGAATTTGCACATATACGGTAGATGCACATATATAAAAGACGTGCATATACGAAAGATATACACATATAAGAAAGTTACGCATATACAGAACATATGTGCATATATGGAAGTTGTGCATATACGGTTTATGCACATATACAGAAGATAAACATATACGGAAGTTACATATACTAAAGTTGCACATACATAGAGGTTATGCATATATACGGAAGTGCCACATATACTTGGAAGATATGTGCATATAGAAAAGTTTCGCATATACGGAAGATATGCACATATCTTCCATATATGTACAATTTCTGTATATACACAATTTCCATATATGAAAGTTGCACATATACGGTAGATGCACATATATATAAGAAGTGCATATACAGAAGATATGCAGATATAAGAAAGTTACACATATGCGGAAGATATGCACATATACGGAAGTTTCACATATACGGTGGATGCATATATACGGAAGTTACATATACTATAGTTGCACATACATGGAGGTTATGTGTATATACAGAAGTTGCACATATACCTGGAAGATATGTGCATATGGATAAGTTTCGCATATACGGAAGATATGTGCATATCTTCTGTATATGTACAAATCTGTATATGCGCAATTTCCATATATAGAAGTTGTGCATATACGGTAGATGCAAGACGTGCATATACGGAAGATATGCACATATAAGAAAGTTGTGCATTTACGAAAGTTGCACATATACAAAATATGCACATATACGGAAGTTACATATACTAAAGTTTCACATACATGGGACGTATATACAGAAGTTGCACATATACGTCGAAGATATGTGCATATAGAGAAGTTTCACATATAAGGAAGATATGTGCATATCTTCTGTATATGCACAATTTTCTTATATACGAAATTTTCGTATATGGAAGTTGCGCAGTAGATACACATACATAAAAGACGTGCATATACAGAAGATATGCAAATATAATAAAGTTACACATATACAGAAGATATGCGCATATATGGAAGTTGTGCATATACAGTAGATGCACATATAAAGAATCAACATTGTTATGTTGTCTTTGTTTCTTGGTCTCACCTAATTAGGGAAGACAAAAACATAATTCTTGTTAGTAAGAGTGGGGTTAATCACCTCCTTATAATACCTTAGCTTCATTTTTTCCTCTAACTCCTTATCATCCCACAACTTATCCTTAAATTTGGAAGTAATAGTATCTTTAATATTATTCTTACCATATGTCCGGATAATTCCCTTTTTATATTATCCTTACCATATGTTCGGATAATGCCCTTTAAATATTATCCTTACCGTGGTAAGTTCAGATAGGCTTCTCTTACCATATGTTCTTAGTAATACCTTAGCACTGAAAGCGACTTAGTGCTCAAAGTAGCACTGAAAGTGAGTTATTGCACAAAGAGTACAGAAGGATATGTGATTCAACTAATTTCATATACGATGTTCAAGTAATTTTTCTGTATATACATAACATTTGTATATTTGCATATACAGAAGATATGTGCATATCTTCTATATATGTACAATTTTCGTATATGCGCAATTTATGTATATGGAATTTTCACATATACGGTAGATGCACATATATAAAAGACGTGCATATACGAAAGATATACACATATAAGAAAGTTACGCATATACAGAAGATATGCGCATATATGGAAGTTGTGCATATACGGAAGTTATGCACATATATGGAAGTTGAACATAACGGAAGTTACATATACTAAAGTTGCACATACATAGAGGTTATGCATATATACGGAAGTGCCACATATACCTGGAAGATATGTGCATATAAAAAGTTTCGCATATATAGAAGATATGCGCATATCTTCCGTATATGTACAATTTTTTTATATACGCAATTTCCATATATGGAAGTTGCGCATATATGGTAGATGCACATATATAAAAGAGGTGCATATACAGAAGATATGAAGATATAAGAAAGTTACACATATACAGAAGATATGCGCATATACGGAAGTTGCACATATATGGTAGATGCCCATATACGGAAGTTACATATACTAAAGTTGCACATACATGGGGGTTATGCGTATATATAGAAGTTGTAGATATACTTGGAAGATATATTCATATAGAGAAGTTTTGCATAAATGAAAGATATGCGCATATCTTTCGTATATGTACAATTTCTGTATATGTGCAATTTCCATATATGGAAGCTGTGCATATATGGTAGATGCAAGACGTGCATATACGAAAGATATGCACATATAAGAAAGTTGAGCATATACAAAAGTTGCGCATATACGGTAGATGCATATATACAAAATATGCACATATATGGAAGTTACATATACTAAAGTTCCACATACATGGAGGTCATGGAGGTTATGCATATATACAGAAGTTGCACACATACGTGGAAGATATGTGCATATAGAGAAGTTTCACATATAAGGAAGATATGCGCATATATTATGTATATGCACAATTTCCGTATATGTGAAATTTTTGTATATGGAAGTTGCGCATATGCGGTAGATACACATACATAAAAGACGTCCATATACGGAAGATATGCAAATATAATAAACTTACAGATATACAAAAAATATGCACATATACAGAAGTTGCGCATATATGGTAGATGCACATATAAAGAATCAACATTGATATGTTGTCTTTGTTTCTTGGTCTCACCTAATTAGTGAAGACAAAAACATAATTCTTGTTAGTAAGAGTGAAATTTCGTGATAAATTTAGTTCTAATTCAAGGACCCCGAGTTAGTTCCTCATAGTGTGTGACAATAAATATTAGCAATATATCCTTATTTTTATGATCTTGTCTCTAATACTTGGTAGAGAGAGTTCTTGTCATGGCTATAGAGTCAGAGATGATGGAATTCTTAAGATGCCACAGGATTTCTAATCTTCTTGATGTTCCCCTAGAATCTACTGTTATGAATTGGAAACCTTTACATATTGGTTGAGTTATTTTAGGCATTTGGTGCTCCAACATTTAGTTTGTTATAACATAGCATTTATTGGATTTCCTAATATTATTTTTTATTTAGGAAGCTTGTGTTTGTATTTTCTATTCAAATTCCTTTTGTTCCATGTTGTAACATTCATTAAGTTGTCCATTTCCTATCTTTATCTATTGAATCAATTACCTATTATATTTTCGTGCTCCTTTTTTCTCTTCTCCAATAATTTTTATATTTTCCTTCTTGTCGAATTTTGTATCTCTTTTTTATGAAACCAGCTCACAAAATAGAAGAAAAGATAGATCAAGGACTTCAAAATCAGCTTCTTTGAGGGGGAAACTTCATTTACATTACACAAACGAACAATTCTTGGATGATACAAATGACAATACCTCCTTTCTATATATAGGAGTCTAAGAGGTCACAATATAGTTAAAGTCAACATAACACTAATAATGTTAGGGAACAACAATAACAATAGTGGGATTTTATGGGGCACAAGAATAACAATATGGGGAAAACATGGGCACAAAAATAAAAATAAGGGGCTACAATGAAAATAATAATAAGGAAATACACTAGTATTATGGGGACTTAACATGCACTATCCTTTAGAAAAGTGTTGTCCTGAATGCTTGAGTAGTTCTGGATGCTTCTGTATAAAATTACCATCCTCCTATGTGGAATATTTAGCAGGTAAGTTCTTCCACTTTATGAGATACTCTGAAATTGATCGATTCCATAGCTGTCGAGTTCTTGCTTCTGTGACTGCTTCAAGTTCCAATATGTTTTTCCTTCCTTGTCAAGTTCTGGCAATATTTTTTGAACTGGGAGCTTGTCACATATAACCTTATTTAAGCATGAAACATGGACAACTAGGTGCACTTGGGACATTGTAGGAAGCTCCAATTTGTATGCCATAGTACCAATCTTTTGTAACACCATGTATGGACCATAATACTTTGGTGATAATTTATTATCCATATTATACAGAAGTTGTGTGTATATAGAGGTTGAAGTTGCGCACAACTTTTTTATATACACAAATGAAAGTTGTGAATATACGGTAGATGCACTTATACAGAAGCTGCACATATACGAAAGATATACATATCTTCTATATATGCAACACTTATGTATGTGTGCATATCTTCCATATATTCATATATCTTCTGTATATGTGCAACTTTTGTATATGCACATAACAAAATTTGCGTATATTCAAAAGTTGAGCGTAACATCCATAATATGAATACACGGAAATCTCAAGATATGCACAAGTTTTGTATATCTGCATATTTTCTGTATATGTGCATATCTTTCATATATGCACAACTTCTGTATATACGTATGTTCTCTATATATCTATAACTTTCGTATATGTGCAACCTCTACATATGCATATGTATGGATGATATCCACATATACGAAAGATATATGCATATACATAAGGAATGCACATATTCGAAAGATATGCATATACGAAATTCGCACAACTTCTATATATGCACGTCTTCTATGTTGCAAAATTTTATGTATATACATAACTTCCATATATCCCCAACTTTCATATACATGCATATAGGAAACTTCCGTATATGCACATATTTTCTATATATGCACGACTTCCGTATATGAAAATATAGGAAAATTGTACATATATGAAAGATATGTGCATATATGGAAATTGCAGATATACGAAAAATATGTGATAAAAAGGAATATACGGAAGTTGCATATAGGCAAGTTCAATATATGCACATATTTTTTGTATATGCAAAACTTCCGTATATGAAAATATACGAAAATTGTACATATATGAAAGATATGTGCATATATGGAAGTTGCATATATACGAAAAATATGTGATAAAAAAGATGTGAATATATACAATATATGCACATCTTTTGTATATACGCATGTCTTCCATATAGGAACAACTTCCATATATGTTCATATCTTTCGTATATGCACATATCTAGAGGTACCTCGATTGTAAATCAAATCAAATTATAAGGAGCTAGGGCTCGAATTGGTTGAACCTTTGCAAGATCGACCTTGACGACCCTAATGACCTCCTATGAGGAAAGAAAAGAAAGACGAGGGAGCAAGATATCATTTCAAAATATTTCTCGAAGAAGTCCTCGAGTGACAAAGGAATAAGGTCATGGACAACTTTGCCTAGATCCTTGGGCGGATGCCCACAGGTGATGCATCTTCATCCAATAGCGACCTTGGAGGTGTCATTCTCTTTAAAGTACAAGTCAAATTTGACATTCCCATATTTGAAGGC
>APFE031544971.1:50527-102837 GCA_000404065.3 Pinus taeda | reverse complement strand
TAACAATAAAAATTAACAAACTAGAAAGCAATAAAAAAAAATAAAAGGTTAGAGGATATGTCACTGAAAGAAGGGAAATCACAAAATTAAAGAAAAGAAGTTAGTGAATTAGAGAGGAACATTAAGAAGAACATCTAGATGGAAGAGCGAGATCTAATTTTTACTGATTTCCCAGCCATCATTCTTATTAAGGTTGTTGGTTGCATGCTTCTCAAACTTGATGGCTTCCTTGAACTTTCTGTGATGATAATGAGATATTTTCACTAAGGAACGAGTATTCTCTATATACCTATGATTATTACTATTGGAACAATGTTTAGCAAAAGCAGAATATTTAGAGCGATTATGCTTGATGTCCACCACATGTTCTTTAATTTTACACTTGAAGGAACACCTTCTCTCACCAATATAAGGCTTCCCACATGAGCAAGGGATCATGTAAACCCCTTTAGAGTTAGATGGGTCAATCCTGTCTTTAACAGACCCAAGGGAAGACTGAATGTTGGTAAGCAACTTGAAGGTCACAAAGATATTGATTTTCTTAAGAATCTGAGCCAAATTGTGAGAGGTTCTTTGAATAAAAGGAAGGTGGACAATGGAAATGAGATTGTTGGAATCAACTTTATTTTTGATCCCTTTAGATATTTTATCCTCCATTCACTACAACAAAACCCTGTGATTGGCGTCCCTTTTTTCTTCCTTTTTTGCATCTAGAGCCCATTTTTGGTGCTATTTGTGTCCAGTTATAAAATATGGTGCGAAAATTGATGCAAAGTTTGCACTGAGTTTTTCACCAAGTCTTAGACCAAGTTTAGCACCAAGTATTGCAATAGGTTTTGCATCAGGTTTTACACCAGGTTTTACGCCATGTTTTGTGCCATCCTTTGCACCATGTTTTGCATCAAGTTTGGCACCTAATTTTGTTTCACCAACTTTTGTATCATTTATTGCATCCACTTTTTGTGCCTATGCTTGCATCAACTTTTTAATCATCTCTTGCATCCTTTTTTGCACCATTTTTTAAATTACTTTTTGCATCCATTTTTACATCATTTTTTGCATCCCTTTTGCATCAAGATTTGCATAAGGTTTTGTGTCTCATATTGCATCTACTTTTACATCTAATTTTGTTGCTTCAACTTTTGCATCATATTTTTCATCCATTTTTGCACCTATGTTTACGTCCACTTTTGCATCCCTTTTTGCATCTTATTTTTCATCCTTATTTGCTTCTTTTTTTGCATCTATCATTACATCCACTTTTGTTGTGACACTATTTGTACCATGTTTTGTACTTACTGTTGTACCCATGTTTGCTTCCAATTTTTCATCCATCTTCACATCCACTTTTGCATCAAAATATTGCATCTATTTTTGCATCCACTTTTGTGTTTGGTTTTGCATCTCATTTTGTATCATATTTTGCATCTACTTCCATTGCATCCATATTTTTCATCCAATTTTGTTTCTGTTGTTGCACCCATGTTTGCATCCACTTTTTCACCCCCTTATTGCATCTTGTCTTGCATCCAAGTTTGCATATTTTTTTGTGTTTTTTATTACATCCACTTTCTCATCCACTTTTGTTGTGCCATATCTTGTGCCTATCATTGATATCCACATTTTCTTCCAATTTTGCATCCACATTTGCATCCTCTTTTGTGTCCAAGTTTGCATCAATTTTTTTTTCTATTTTTTGCATCCCATTTTGCATCTACTTTTCCATCCACTTCTAATGTGTCCAATTTTGAATCTAATTTTCTGTCCAGTATTGCATCCATGTTTGGTCCATGTTTACATCCATTTTTTAATCCAATTTTGCCTCCTTTTTGCATCCAAGTTTGTGTCTTTTTTTTTGTTCATTGTTGTATGTACATTTATTTCACAACAATTCATGCTAAGTTTTATGCCTACTATTACACCCATGTTTTCTTCCACTTTTTCATCCATGTTTGCACCCTATTTTGTGTCCAAGTTTGTATCAACTATTGCATCTACTTTTTCATCCACTTTTGTGTCAATTTTTCTGTCTTGTTTTGCATCTACTTACGTTGTGTCCACTCTTCATCCAATTTTACATCTATTGTTGCCCCCATTTCTTTTTTGAATTTTGCATCCATTTTCCAACACTCATATAATTTTTGCATTGATGATATTTCTTATGACATTAACAATTATGAACAACTGATGACAATGTCAATAATTATGACGATGATGATAATGAAGATGATGACGATGAAATTAATTGTGATTATTATGATAATCAAAATGATGGTAAAGATGATGGGGGTTATAATGAAAATGATGATGATGACAATGATGATGGCGATGCTAATGACCTCGAACAATATTCCCAATTTTTAAATTTTTTCATGGTCATAATCATAATCCTTATCTTTAGAGTCATCTTCCAAGTCATCATCATTTGATCATCATTATCATTATTTTCATCTTGGTCATCATCAACAACAATAATGGCATGAATTATGATTATGATGTTCATGACGAAGTTGACAACAATGATGATAGAAATTACATTAATTATGATGATGGGGATGATGAAAATTATAATGATGATGATAATGGTAGTGATGATGATCATCGATCATCTCTAAAAGATAAAGTTTTCATTTCTCTACATATATCATGTGTCCTAACAACCCTTTTTGAGCACTCGTAATATTTTTTGGGTTGATGATATTTCTTACAACACCTATAATTATGAACAAATGAAAACAATGTCCATAATCATGATGATGATGATACATGAATGGCGACTATGATGATAATGCAATGATGAGATTGATGGTGGTGATGATTATGATAATGAATATGATGGCACTCCCTCTAAACTAGCGAGATACTCATAATGAGACAAAAAAGTACTATCAAGTTGACATATTCATATAGGAAGGGATCTGGATTGATAAGCATCAACAATGATTTAAATCATCATAGCCAACATTGTCAAAATAGAAAGGCCTTGACTAACAAGTTATATATCTTCATTAGATCATAGCACAATTTTGGGATGCATAAATTTGGACACCACTGCCTCTTTAGGCACTTACCGCTCTAGGATGTTCATCAGGCATGTCCTCACATGATCATTTCCTAATCCACTGTCGTAATATTTGGCACCAGGAAAAGTCAATCCTCATTATTATTCTTATCTTGGATTAATGTACTTGACTCATGGCGGTTAGTTCTAGTCAAAGCACAAATTCTCAAAGAATATTGGTCCCATCTGTTTATCTAATCCACCATCCTCCCTATTGGTGTATTTAGTAGGCTTGCGACTATTAGTCTTAGCCACAGTACATGACAAATGGATAATATGGTGTCAATGCTCACTCCCTCTCAACCAGGGAGGAGACATCCACAAGCATAAGCGTATCTCAAGAATATCCATAATTTTCATAGGGAATAACATCATTACTTTTTTTTTCATCGCATGACGCCTTTATGATTAAGAATTCATATATTTGTGGAAATATATTTCCCCTTTTTTTCATTTGTGATGAAAGAAAATAAAAAAGTGAAAGCCAAAATCATTAAATATACACTATAATGATTTATCTAAGTCTAAACTCTAAGGTTAAAGTGAAAATTTATGTAAATATTATATCTATGAGTTGTTCAAAACTTATGAAAACCTTATTCCCTAAGTTCTATATATAAGAAAAATCAAAAGAAAGAAAAATAAGGCCCAATGCATGGTAACTCATGTATTCACACCCTCTTTGGAAAACATATGAATATATACACTCCTAGTCACACTTGATCGCATGTTTGTAATCGTCAAATCATGAAGTCCTCTTTTCCCCTTTCATTTTCACTTCATCCTTTAGGCACCTAATTGAGGATCTAGGGAATTTTTCTTGCCTAAGGGTTTCATGTCTACTCTTGGTTTACTTATGTCACACTACAGTCAATCATGTGACGGAGTGAAATACTTAAGTTTGTGGAGTTATTAAAACAGTGTATTAAGTTAGTCACCACACACACATGTATTACATGTCATTGATTGACATGTGCAGGTTGGAGACTCATTGCTTGAGAACTTTAATGGATACTACTTTAGGGCCTTGATGGTATATCTTACAAAATCTCTTGGTAAACATTGTGATTCATCCTTTCTATTCCACGAGACACTTGATAATATTGAATTCACTCCCAATAATCCACGGAGATGGGGAGTATAAATTACTTGTGCTGGAAATAGAATTGAGAAATAGAGGTTTTCCATTTGCAATATTGGATTCATAAACATTGGATACATGGTAGTAGTCCTTGATGTCAATTAACTAAAATTATATTGTCATAATGCGAAAAGAGGTAAACATATTGGTAACCTTGATGTCCTAAACATTCCAAATAATAGCCATTCCACCCAAGTATATCTAATCATCAACCACTACTACTTGGAAATTCCTTCCCCATTTTCTAATTATATGGGGTAGAACCTCACTTAATATTTTTATTTCTTACATCAACATTATTGATGGGTGCTTTGCGTACCATTTTTTTTTTTGGAGTTTGTTTTCCTTTGCTATTGAGGTCCCTCATGTTCCATGAGACTATTTTCATGGAGAATTTACATAGAAAGGAAGTATAATTTGACTAAAAAAACGTGTTCCAAGATTTAAGTTATTAGACAATGCCACTTCATGACTCCTATATTTCCTTAACTTGGGACTGAATGGTGAACTTGATAGCCTTAAGGGTAATTAACCAATGAAAATCTAAAAAAGAGATGACTATTGACTTTATCACATACAAGCTAATATACTAAAAAAACATCCATAAAAATTTCATCAATCACTGTACCTTTAAAAACAATATCCAAAACAATTTCATCAAGCAGTGAAGCATTACATTATAAATTACAATCTATAAACCTTTTGGGAACTTTTTGCCAAACCATGATCAAAACCAACATATTTAATATTAATATTTAAAAATAATATGGAAAATAACACATTTTCATAAATTAAATAACATGTTATCAATCCTAAGAAATGTCACTAACATAAAACTAAAAATCATGCAACTAATGGGAGTGGCCACTCAAGGCCACCATAAGACAATTAATCTATTATGACAATGATTATGGGGAAAGAAATCTACAAAAGACAAAGGCAAACCTATTTTAACTTTATTGTTTTAATAGGTGCAAGTTGAAAATCTGAAGAGATAATGAAGAGAAGAATTACTTTTATTGCATTAAGAAAACCCAAGCACATTCTATAACTTAGCAAGGACAAGATGTATAATACCCATCTCAGTGACACAACGAATGGCATTAAGTTACTTTTCTATATATAATTTAAACTTATATCATAAAATCACAAATTTAGCGTGAATGGATGTTTAAAATCCATTTTTATAAAAAAAATGTATTTTGTATAAAAGGAAAACAAAAATAAATAATTTTTTTGAAATAAAACTTACTAACTAAATCTTTATTATTAAAAATAACTAAACTTAAGCATTTTTTTTATTTAAAATATTTTTTTGAATTTTTTGAAACACTTCCCTCCATTCTAAGAAGAAAAAATAATAATAGAAATAAGGACGAACCAAAAATATTCCTTTCCTTGGTGAGTGTTTCCCACCATTCATTCCACTCGCTCGAGTTATTTCATAAAACAAAGATAAGTGTTATTTCACACTCTTTTGGTAAAGCCTATTGAGATTCTCTTATGATATATCTATTCCTTGATGGAGTCCTTGATATATTGATCAAGTTTTGATTCCTTGGAGATTAATTAGAGCAAAGAAAACATGAGTACTCTTAATTCCCAGTTCAATGCCTCTAATGGTGGACACAAAGCAAGGGAGGGGTTGCTATTGTGGTCATAACTCCAAGTTCATTGTCTTTGATGGTGGGTGAGGCATGGGAGGGTGTTGCAGTCATGGTCGTGGTCGTGGAGTTTTCTATTTTACATTATTTAGAGAGTTCAAAGCAATTTGAACGGAATCATTGTCGTCACTAGTGATGAAAAGAGATCTGGGTATACGCCAGAATCCCCTTTCTTAACCAATTCTTAACCAATTCTCAATTGATACACACGGATTTTCCACGAACCAGCCCAATGGTTTATACGCTCAGGTCATAAATTGTTAAAGAATTCGCAGGATTTCTATCAAATAGATTCAAATCGATTCATTTAAGGATTCCGCTGTACATACAAACAAGGCCAGCGATTTTATATGCAACTAAACTATTATGTCCTTACGGCTATACCCAGTGTTTTAATCGCCTGGAAAGAGCACAGTTCCATCATAATATGGACCCTACAACGATCTGTTTAATACGCACACACACGATCCTTAACAATACAATCAACACATATATAACTGCGCATCCACCATCTTGAAACTCAAGAATACAAACAATATATGGTAGGCGCACAGTGGAAATCTTATCAATGAACTGTTGGCAATTTATGCGTATGCCATAGACAACAGTTAGGAATACGCACCACAATTCTCACACGCAACAATTATATCAATACCCAGCCTTAAAGCGTGTCTGAGGTGCGCGCTCCACACATGTATACACAGGTTTAAGCCACGGTTCCATGTCCATGACATTATCAATGCAAATCCACAGTTATAGTTCTACTGTAATACAATAGAAAACCCCACAGCCTTAAACGCATAGCAATTTAAATAAACACATGAATTCTCCACAATCGGCTGTCATAAAACTTATTGCAGTGCACACAGCCCCGCAGTCTATACACACAAAGCCTTATATAGAACATATGAAATTCATTCAAAAACCATGTTAAATAGTACAATCCTCAAACTTTTCAGCAGAATTTTAACTATTCTTCTCAATATACATTCATTGCATGAAATAACAGAGAGAGTTTTCATCAAACAACTCTGGCCTCACCTCTCTGCTGAGAGCTTAGCTGCCTTCTTATTTATGTATAATAATGGATATGCTTTACATAATAATTGAAACATAAAAACTTCTACATGCAATGTATCCACCTAACAAAAGCATTTTGAGGCTTTTCTCATCTTTTTTCTTGCTCTAAAATAGAAAAGGTTCCTTGTCCTTTATTGCTTTTACGCCTAAAGCACTCCCTATTTCCTATTTTCTTATTTATTTACTTTGGAAACATCTAATTAATCACACTAACTTGTAACTTAGGAAAATAATTATAGAATGCTTGACCCCCTATGACTGTTATTTACAATAATTGCGCTTGGGCTGAATGCTCCCGCATTAGACTCCCAAGGTAGAAAAATTTCATGATCTCCTGATCATGTGGTTTGTGGTCTTGATCTTCCTGGATCCCATACTTTTTTCTGCAACTGTCCAAATGCTTTATTCCTTTGCTGCCACTGCATTTCTGTTGTCCTTTCTTTCATTTTCTTCTTCCTGTCAATCAGGTTCAAGTTCTGATCGATCTTGCTTGCTGTTATTTCTATTTTCCTCCATTTGGATTACTGCATCATCAGCTTCCATATTTCTTCAATTTCTATGTCGAGCTTACTACTGTTGTTCCCAATTTATGTTAATTCAGCTACTACCACAGATGTTGCTTCTGCTGCTGCCATAGATGTTGCTACCTCCCAAGCTTCCTATCCCTCTACAACATACTTTGGCTCATCACCTGTAAACACAATCAAATTTTTAGCATTAAAATCACAAGACCCACTGGTCTTATTTGTAGATTCAGTCACCAACTTTTCTCTCTGTAGCTTCAAGTCCTTTTCAGGACTCAAAAAATTTTCACTGGCTTTCTCCTCAACTTTCTCTGGCAATATTTCAGCATGCTGATTTGTATTCACCATGAGACTGTCAGCTAGTCTCGCCTTCTTACCATCTTCTGCTTCATGACTGTCCTTCATGAAAAATTCCCTGCCTTGTTTCCTCAGCAAATTAACCTGTGCATGAGTTCTCTGTCTCTCCAGTTCTCTTCTCTAAAAATCTAGTTTCCTGTATAATTCAATAACTTCATTAGGAGTAGATTTTGGAAACTTCACATAACCTTTTATACCTTCAACAACTTTTGACCAATCTTTAGCTGGTCCTTCTTTCTCTGCATCAACATTCTGATTAGATTCCTTCTTTATGACAATATCATCCAATTGTATTTCACCTGCAAACATACACAAATTGTCAGATTTAAAACCATGTGTCCCTTTGTCCTTACTTGAAGTTTCAGTCTTCAAGTCTTCATCTTCCCTATCTCTTAGAAATTCTCCTTGTTCTGGTTCATAGATGGATTCTTCCATTTCAACTTCCTCTTGACTCATCTTCTTGCCATTTACCTTGGCATCCTCTTTCTTATGTCCTCTACTGTGGCTTTTTCCTGAACCTCTGCTATGACTATTAGTAGTCATCTTCTTCTTGTCTTCCTTCATGCGCTCCTTTGCAACAAGCCTCTGCAACAGCTAGTCCTCCTGGTTGCAATCTTACCTCACCAAGCTCTCCTCACTTAGTCTTTTGGTAATCACGGGTCCTCCGTCTGGAACCTCTTCCTGAGCAACACCTTTGCTCCTTCTAGGCTTCTGCAATCTCCCACGCTCTCTTGAGAACATTTCAGTTGTTCTCTCTATCCAATTCTTTATTGGATTCTTCAGGTTCACTGCCACTCCTCTGTAACCATAAACTTCAATTCATAAATTTCAAATCAGGAAATCATCTCACCTTTAAGATCTTGCATGATCTTGTCCTCCCTTTGTTTCTGCAATCCTGTTCACTTATGTAGTTTGCATATCAGATTTAAAATCTGATCTTCATCATTCATCACACATTCAAAAATACATTTCAGTTCTTCAATAAAACCTTCTTGCATTCATTCATCCTTCACATGCAATTAATTTAACAAAAAAAAAAAAAATTGAGGCATCAAACAGAGTTATTCCAGCTCTAATACCAACTTCCGCTGCTCCAGAATCCTTCTCTCCACAGGAAACTTTCCCTACTCTGATACCACCTGATGAAAAGAGATCTGGGTATACGCCAGAATCCCCTTTCTTAACCAATTCTCAATTGATACACACGGATTTTCCACGAACCAGCCCGACGGTTTATATGCTCAGGTCATAAATTTTTAAATAATTCGCAGGACTGCTATCGAATAGATTCAAATCGATTCATTTAAGGATTCCGCTGTACATACAAACAAGGCCAGCGGTTTTATATGCGACTGAACTATTATGTCCTTACGGCTATACCCAGTGTTTTAATCGCCTCGAAAGAGCACAGTTCCATCATAATATGGACCCTACAGCGATCTGTTTAATATGCACACACACGGTCCTTAAAAATACAATCAACACATATATAACTACACATCCACCATCTTGAAACTCAACAATACAAACAATATATGGTAGGCGCACAGTGGAAAGCTTATCAATGAACTATTAGCAATTTATGCGTATGCCACAGACAGCAGTTAGGAATACACACCACAATTCTCACACGCAACAATTATAACAATATCCAGCCTTAAAGCGTGTCTGCGGTGCGTGCTCCACACATGTATACACAGGTTTAAGCCACGGTTCCATGTCCATGGCATTATCAATGCAAATCCACAGTTATAGTTCCGTTGTAATACAATAGAAAACCCCACAGCCTTAAACGCATAGCAATTTAAATAAACACATGAATTCTCCACAATCGGCTGCCATAAAACTTATTGCAGTGCGCACGGCCCCGCAGTCTATACACACAAAGCCTTATATAGAACATATGAAATTCATTCAAAAACCATGTTAAACAGTACAATCCTCAAACGTTTCAGTGGAATTTTAACTATTCTTCTCAATATACGTTCAGTGCATGAAATAACAGAGAGAGTTTTCATCAAACAACTCTGGCCTCTCCTCTCTGCTGAGAGCTTAGCTGCCTTCTTATTTATGTATAATAATGGATATGCTTTACATAATAATTGAAACATAAAAACTTCTACATGCAATGTATCCACCTAACAAAAGCATTTTGAGGCTTTTCTCATCTTTTTTCTTGCTCTAAAATAGAAAAGGTTCCTTATCCTTTATTTCTTTTACGCCTAAAGCACTCCCTATTTCCTATTTTCTTATTTATTTACTTTGGAAACATCTAATTAATCACACTGACTTGTAACTTAGGAAAATAATTCTAGAATGCTTGACCCCCTATGACTGTTATTTACAATAATTGCTCTTGGGCTGAATGCTCCCGCATCAACTAGGTATAATGGATTAAGTGTGAAAATGGATAAAATGAAGTAATTATTTGTGAGCATTTGTTCTTGAAAGAACATTAGGATCCATATTATTATAGAGAAAAGTACATGCATTAAAAACAACTCAATATTTCATGTGAATTCATATTGTATACGACTTATTTTTCATTAAAACAATTTACTTTTTCATGTGACATTCTTTTTTTGTTAAAATTTCTTCTATTTCTAATCTGAATTACAATTGTAATTTGAAATAAAGCTTCCAGTAAAGATTAATTTACCAATTCTGCATGGAAATCATAAGAAACATTCACAATATAATATGAAGAACAAATGGGTACCTACTTCATATGGATTAAAAAATGATTCTACTACTTAATGTGAATTACAAGTGTAATCTTAGTTGGATCTCCAATATATCTTAAGCCATATTTTCATTTTATTTTTGGTACTATTAAATGTTATTATGTCCTACCTCATTTTATTGTTAGCATTGTAATAAAAATATGCATTTTGCTATAGAATTAATACTAGCATGTAAATTGTTCTTTTTTCCAGATCGCTATAGGTAATGACAACGGAGATGATGATATAGACTATGTTTAGATTACATCATATATCAGAGATGATGATGGTGATGAGGATGGCGATGATTATGTGGATGATATTATCAGAATGGTCAGGATGATGATCATGGAAATGATCATGAGGATGAGCTTGGCTATTATTTTTGTGGTGCTAGCTAGCCATGTGTTATTTTTTATATTTAGTTGGGTGTCTTAATATGGTAATCATACATTTGAATTTTGGTTTATTTGAATAATGATGATCATAATATCGTTACTATCTTGTTACCTTGTGAATATGTTGAAAATTGTTTTTTTATGAAGAATTATTGTGTATTATGAGATTCCTATTTTTTTATGGATGTTGTGAATTTACCTTAGCATAATGATATCTATGAAACATTTCTATTTGGTAATCTTACATTGACTTTTAGTTGATTTGATTAAATATGATGATGATATTATCATTTTTATCTTGTTCTTTTATGTATATATTGAAAAATATCAACATTATTTTGATGGAGAATTATTATGTATGATGATATTACTATCTTTTGATGGATGTTGTGAATTTACCTTAGAATAATGGTGTTCATGAAATATTCTGATATGATAATCATACATTTGAATCTTACTTGATTTGATTAAGGATGATGAGGATATTATTAGTATTATCTTGTTACTTTATATATGTGTTGAAACCTGTCAATGTTTCTTTATGGAGAATGATTATGTATGATGACATTACTATTTTTGGATGTAATGTTGTGAATTTACCTTGGAATAATGATATCTGTGATAAATGTTGATTTAGTAGTAATATATGTATATTGAGAATTGTCAATGATTTTTTGATGGAGAATTATTATATATGAGGATACTACTATATTTTTTTATGAATGTTGTCAATTACGCTTAAATTTGTTTACAAATACTAAGTTATGAATTTTAATTGTGATATATTCTTAAATGTGTTATACATGAAAATAACTCCTCATCATCTTGGAAGAGAATCTATGTTGTTGGTTGAAATACCCCTTTCTCCTAAACTATGTAAGCCTATAATACAAGTTATGTACCATGAGGACTACAGTATACTAGTCTATAACAAGTTGTCCCCTTCATCTAACTTTTGTTACCAAAATAATAACCACTAAGTAAAAATTAAGAAACTACTAAAATAATGCCATTAAGACAATTTTTAATATATCATTTTTATTATTCTTTTACCAAGATTACCCAAATAAATATCACATTTATCAAAATAACTGTATATGTATTTTCTATTTAAATTAATATATTAGCACAAGGTTTAATAAAATTTAAATTAAAAAAGCAAATTCAAAATTTAAAGGAAATTTTAATTTTAATTTTAATTACCCAAATAAACATCACTTTTATAAAAAATAATTGTCTACATGTATTTTATATTGAAATTAATTTATTAACACAAGATTTAAGAAAATTTAAATTTAAAAGGAAAATTTAAAATATAATAAATTTAAGTTTAAGTTACTCAAATAAATGCACTTTTATCAAAATAACCATATATTTATATTTTATATTTAAATTAATTTATCAATACAAGATTTAATAAAATTTAAATTAAGAAAGTAAATTTAAAATTTAAATTAAATTTAGGATTTAGGATTTTATATTTAAATTTTTTTATTTAACACGCCATGATTTACCCTTCATTATAAAATATTCTAGATATTCCAACTTTTATAAATTAAGATATTAAATTTAAGTTTAATGTTTAATATAGTTTTGAGTCACTTGGGCGTCATTCGTAGTTAAATTAGGTAAGTTATATTATTAAAAAAAATCCACTGCCTAGTCACACCTATATGTCTTTTTAAATTTTAAAGGATTTTGATTGGCTTACACATTATGACATGGAATTCAATGTTAACATTTTAAAATGAAAATTCCTCTAATGCGAGGAAAAAAGCTCAAGTTAACTAGAGTTTGACACTCTTTTTCACTTTCCGAAACTCATATGGTGGAATGTGATCTCTTTATCCTCATATTTAGATTTTTCCTAAAAAACAAAAGCATACAAAAGTGGGAAAGAGCCATAAAGCATGGAAAAGCTTTTTCTTAAGCACAAAAGCATCTAAAAAGTGGAAAATGCCAATTTTATATGAGGAGACATTATTCACCCAAAAGCTTTTGCCAAAATTGAACTAATGAGGAAATTGGGAAATCTTCATAGCCTTCACTTTACTATATATTGGAGGCTTGGCCATTGAGGAAATGATGGGAATTCATGTATTGTCATGCTGCTGAGATCTATCTTGAGAGGGAGAGTTTTGGAGCTAGGAGTTCGGGGAGGTGTTGTTGCAACTGTATCTGATGGTTGTAAATTTCCTCCAACTCCTTTATTACTATAGATTAGTCATTCTTCCTTCCATATGCTACTATTCATTCTTTACTTATCATATTTAACTAATGAATGTATAGGATTTTGGTTTATATTTATTTATTCATTAACATTTATATGTTTATGATAGTTTCAATTATCAAGATATTATGTTGTGAATTTTTCTTTGTTCTCTCTCTCTTGTGTGTAGTACCAAGATTTGGAGCTATCTAAGAGTGCTTCCCTACTACATTAAAAACTCCAATAATACCTGCATGCGAGGACTCACATGAATTCATTCTTCTTTTGTTAATCTATACTCTACATCTTGATCTACTAAGAATCCTGAGCCCTAGAACAACCTTTATTTTAATCAGTCTATCTTAGGTTTCTAGGATAAATTGAGAGGGTTTTATGTTCATCTAATTGTGCATTAAATCCTACCACAAAATGATATTTAGAAACTATAATATATTTCACTATGTAATAAAATTAGTAAAATGGAAGTAAAAGTAAAACTCTAAACAAGAAGCCAAAAGTTGATGTAACCATCGATGCAAAATTGGGAGTAGAATTGGATGTTAAACTAGCCATCAAAACAAGATGCAAACAACGAGACAAAAAGGGTTTTAAAGTAGAATTAAAAAAGGGTGTAAAGCTAGACACAAAGAAGGGAACAAAATAGGGCATACAAAAAGATACCAAATTGGGCGCAAACAAGGATGTAAAAATGGACACCAAAATGAGGATGCCAATAATGGTGTAAAATTAGGATGAAAATTTGGGTGCAAAAAGGATGTAAGAAAAGACACAAAACAAGAAGCAAAATGAAGCTAAAAAAGGGTGAAACTAAGGATGCCAAAAGTGATGCATAACTAGATGAAAATTCAGACTAAAATCTAGGTGCAAAATGAGATGCAAATGTGGACACAAAATGTGGCAGAAAAAAGGATGCAAATTTGGATGCAAAAAAGGATGAAAAATTAGACACCAAAAAGGATGCAAAATTGGACATAAAAAATGGTGAAAATTGGGACATAAAAGTGGAAAAAATGGTGCGAAAATAGGCATAAAAATGACTCAAATTTGGATGCAAAATGAGGTGCAAAAAATGATTCAAAAATTGGTGCAAAAACAAATGCAAACTTAGACAAAGGCTCAAAATTGAAGGTAACATTAGACCCAAAAAGGGATTCAAAGGTGGACACAAAAAATGGTCCAACATAGGGTGAAAATTTAGATGCTCAAAAGGATGCAAAATTGGATGCAACAAATGTTGTTAAAAATGATGTTAAATTGGATGCAAAAAATGATGCAAAATTAGGTGCAAAATAGGATGCAAAAAAGGGAGACAAATGAAACGAAAAAGTGGATGAAAAAAATGGTGCAAAAATGGATGAAAAATTTGGCACTAAATCAGATTCCACATGTGGTGCAAAATTAGATGCCAAAAATGGTATAAAAAAATGTAGAAAAATTGATGCAAAAATAGATGTAAAAATAAGTACAAAATTAGAAGAAAAAAATGGCATAAGACTAGATGCAAAAACTAGCACAAACTCGACGCAAAAAAGGCACTAAATCAGATGCAAAAGATGGTGTAAAACTCGATGCAAATTACGACACAAAAATAGAAGCAAAGAATGGCACAAAATAGTAAGCAAAAAATAATGCAAAAATAGATGCAAAAAAAGGCACAAAACTATAAGCAATACCTGCTGTAAAACCAAATGCAAATCCTGGTGCAAAATATGATGCAAAATTTGGCGTAAAAAAGGATGCAAAATTTGGCGCAAAAAAGGACGCTTTAAAAATTGTACAATAGAGCCAGATTTAGCACCAGGCTGATCATCCCAATGGAGAGAAAAATACACTAAAATATGGTGCTAAATCTGGCGTAAATTCCCTATTTTGTTGTAGTGATTGACCAGAAGCAACAAAATGGCCTATAACATATTCCCCCCCTAAAGTGCAAAGTCAGAAATGAAAACTAATGACTGAAGTGATTTACCTTGTGACAAGTTCGGATCAAGAACAACCAGTTGGAGAACAAATAATTGGATCATCATTTGTTATAATACATTTTCATCATGATATCTTTGCTGAGGGAGGCATACTCATACTCAGCACATAAGCTAACATTACATATACAATGATCAAGAATTTTTGTCCACTGATGGAAAAATGTGGACCCATGATTGGATGATTGTTTGTATGATCATAACCATCATATATTTTGATCTTGTATTAACCCTGAAATCGCAGCCCGGATGGATGAAACTAGATTTGGGGTCTTATATCTCATTCAATCGATCGTCTAATGTATGAGTATAGCCATAAGAATAAAGGAGTTGGAGTTGAACATGGAAGACACCATCTGATTACTAGCCAATGATGTCAGTCGTTAACAGATGCGAGATAAACCATTGATTTTGTTAATGGCTCTCAAGGTATTGTAGTAAATCTGTATGGTGTGAATGAATAAGTTGAAGTCGAACACCACACAGAATCTATCGGTCGAAGGCCAATGATGAAAACTTGCTGCCAAGAGAGAGGAAACTTTCCATTGATGTATACAATTCCCAAGGCAATGAAAGAAGATTTTCTAAGTCAACTTCCTGGATAATGAGATGATGTCGACAGGAAGCACCCCGTCGCAGGTGGGTTTTGATGTATCCCCCATCTACGACACAAAACAAGTATCACGATTTGAGACAAAATGATGTTGATGTGGAATTGGTTCAAAATGAAGACTTAAGAGTATTGTAGCAAATATCAACTAAATGAATTCTCTTGAACACATCAACGACACCAAATGGAGTTAGCAACATTGAACCAAACCGAAAATTAAGGCTTTAAAATGGTATGATGAACCAAAAAGACAAGCAGATTTCCCAACCCAACAACCATGGAGATGAAGTGGAAGAGTGTCATGTTAAAGAGTGACTCACTGCCATTTTTGGTCAGTACCTTTTTATTTTTTTACCAAGCTTGAGGAGGATAACATATGTTTGATTTGTAAGTTCATCCTTCGGATGAATCCCTCCGAGTATGTTAACTGAAACCTGAGAAGAAGTGGTTCGGTCCTGTAATGTTTAACGAGTCCATCACTAGTGATGTTTTTACGAGTCCAATGAAGGCATAAATCGACTCATTTTTCATGTTTAGAGAGTTTGAAAAAGAGGCGAAAAAGAAAACTCCAAAGGTTCCTTTTCACAAATAGTCCCTTGAGTCTGAAAAGGTAGAAAACGATACTTAGGAGAACATTTTAGCCATGTTTGACTATGGTATTCCATTTTTGTAGATAATTTAACTCAATCCAGAAAAGGGTTAAACTTATATTGAGTCGACGTCTTTTAATTTACTTTAATGATTTCGAAAAGATAAGTGCTCGATAATCTTTTCATGTTTAGGGAGTCTGAAAAGAATTGAAAGAGGACTCCTATTGGAGGAACAAGTTGTATAAAGGGTAGCAACTGGTTCTGGTCATGATGGAACTGCTCAAAGCACATATAGGTTAAGAGGCTAGCTAATAAGACCAATCATTGTAGTGGTTCCCTAGGAAAGTGGAAAAACCAAGTGAAAGTGTATGATCAGCCAAGCAAATGGTGACAATGGAATGAGAAAACCAAGGCTCATATGGAAAAAATAGGCTGATAAAAATGGAAATCGTGAGAGGTAAAGTGGGAATGGTTTCATTTTTACACAAGCTTGAAACATGGGAAACTATGCTTGAGATTGGTTTCACTTTTACACAGGCTTGAAACATGGGAAACTATGCTTGAGATTGGTTTCATTTTTACACAAGGAAAAGCTATCCTTGAAATAAGTTGGCATGTTTGCAGCATAATGACTCAATCCTAAGGACATGCCCCCCAAGCTTCATTGCATTCACCTAAGAAGGCTACCAGTTACTAACTAGTGTATGGAATGAAGTTTCATTTACAAGATCAAGTGTAAGACTCAACTGGGAATTTATGATATCTAATCAAAGATTCAAATTGGAAGGGGATCTATTTCATTTTTTAACAAATTTGACAAGAAAAGAATTGTGCTCATAACACCTTGTTTCATTTTTTAATGATCTTAACACAAGACAAAGAACTCTACTCCTGGACCCTGATCATGACCTCCAGGAGGCCATGGCTTCTAAGAGGTTCTCATTAGATGGACTCGAATAATGCTCTGGAAGGTTCAAAGGATCCAATGGAAACATCAGATTCTAATGCCCCTAGTAAATGATGCACTACATCACCAACTAGATCATCAGTAGACGCAAACATGGAACAAGTTGCCACATAATTAACCTATGGCAGGGAAGATAACACTTGCATATAAGGACCATTTAAGGAAGCTAATTCATTGGGAGGAAAATTAGGACTAACAAAGGAAAGTTGGTCAATGTTCATGTTTCTTCCTTCATGTGGGAAACATATCACACAAAAGCGTGAAGAGACAAGAGCTCCCATGTCATAAACATAGTCACACCAAAGGAATAAATTAAAATACAAAGGGCCTTATACTACCATCACATTGATATAGGCAGTCTTTCCTATGAAATTAATATGTAACTGAGGAAGGATACCTAATAGTTGATTGGTTCCTCTTTTAAAAGCCAACATATTTTGGGTAACGGGCATAAGATTCGGGGAACTGAAATCTTGCCAAGTAGTCAAGGACATAATACTAAAATATGTGCCTTCGTCTATGATTGTGCTAAGTACGTGCATATTATAAGCATGTACTATGATCTAGAAGGGCACATAAGGAGGAAGACGATATCCTGCCAGTCAACTCCCATCAAAGGAAGTGACCATACTATTGAAGAATCTAGGGCAAAGTAGTGTAGTGTGATTATTCATTACTTGATAACAATTTTTGGAGTATTTTTACCTTTCCTTATTAGCTTATTCTTCTTCTTCTTTCTTATTAGTGCATATGAGGGTACTTCATCAAACTACTACCAAAACATAAAAGCAAGAACACAAGATGTTGGCTCTCTGCCAGGACCAAAACCTCTCTTTTCTTGAGATGAAAACCCTTTAGTGAATTTATCTTATTGAAGCTTCTATTGATCAATGCCAAACCCTAGACCCCTGACAAGAGTATCCTCCAAGCACAATTCAAGTCCTTTTTTCTTTCTGCAACTTATTCCACAACACTTCTTCCGACACTTCGTCCTTCTTCTTCCGACACTTTGTTCTCTTACTATGATTCTTGTCTAGAGATAGACCTTTTATTGAGTGAGTCTTCTAGATGAGGTGCTCCTCTTATATCCTTTGCTCAAGTATACTTCAACTTTGACCAACTGAGATCCTTCTTGAGTGTATGACTATTTTGTTGTTCTTCTGCCCTAGTTTTTCACGTGTGGAGAGTATCCTTAGTGAATTAAGGTCTTTCTTTCTTTACTAGAGAGAGGGGCTTATTTTCTCGTCTTGGCCTTGTGAACCTAGTGTCAAATCCAAACAACACAAAATTATGGAATGCTTGTCCCTGTTGTTATACCAATAGATTTCTCCTCCCCTTCCTTGCATGTGTGAGTGTTTCTAGCCCTAGAAACAATCCTTTGCCCTCATTGTCCTTCATTCTTACTTCACTGCTTTTTGGAGACCATTTAGAATTCCCTTCCCTTCCTTATATCAGCTTATCTCTTCATTGATTTCATACCTTACTTTAATGCATTATGGAGGAGTGGACAACCTCTATATATAGAGGTTTGTCTCTCCATTTAGGCCGACTAGTCACCTTGTTTGTAGGTCGACTTTGAGGTTTGTTTGGAGTTTGATTTGTTGAGCAGTCTTCAGATAGTTTCCATGGTGATTTAGCATGCTTGAAGGAGCTTCTTGATGTTGCCATTGCATAGGAATAGATTTGAATTTTCTTGGACATTTTCCCTTTGACTTTAATATATATTTATACATGGTGTAACATGCCCTTAAGGTCTTCAACATAATTCTTTTGACTCTTTAACTCACCTATAACACTTTGACATGTGCTAGACCTACTTCAATGAGAAAGAAACTCATTGATATATATTATAAAAATAATATTTCTTTTCTTGAATAAGTACAAATATCAAAGTACATTTATGAAGACCGAACCTAGTTACATTTCCTTAAACACTCCCTCTTAACTAGGGAGGTATTCATACAACATTACAAGGTGTTTGGCTATTATCAATCATAAAGAATTCACATAAGAGAAACCAGATTAGCAATCCATTTGTTATAGCATCATATCCATCAACATTGTCATGGTGCAAGGCCTTGACTAAAAACTTCATCTCTTCATGAGATCATGAGCTACAATGCTGGAGAGACCAATGATTTATAGACACCTCCATCATTGTCTCTCAAGGTACATATCCACCCGGGTGTTCTCTGAGTATGACCTTCTAGGACTATTCTTATCTTGGGTTCTCATCCCTCAAAGAACATCGGTCCTCTTTCCTACTCTTGTCTTGGATTCCCTACACATCCTCAAAGAGTATCAAATACCAGCTTATTTCCTAATCCTCCCATTCTTTCTTACCGAGTGAAGACAAGAATGTTGTGTCTATCTTGTGTCTACATCTCCATTCATGGCCATCATCTATACTTACAATTGTTAGTCTTGGTCTAGTGCATAATGGAAAAACACAATTGTCACTCCTTTGTAGTCAGGAGTGATCCAAAACTCCCTCTTGATTAGGGACTTGTCATAGCTCCCTCTAAACTAGGGACTCTTTCATTCATTAACAACTTCTTCTTTGTGAGTCTTTCAACTTCTTGATCTCCTTTCTTTCTTTGATGTCATGAATTCTTTGTTCAAACTTTTTCTAGGTAGGGCACCATCCATCAATCACTTTCCTTCCTAGTTTGTCATGTCATTGTTTCCTTCGTGGAAAGTGGATTTCTTTTCATTCATCTGGTTTTCTTGTCATATTGGCTACTTCTTTGTCATCTTGTCCATGCTTCAAAATATTCTTCTCATGGATGCTTCAATGTACTTGATAACAATTTGTGGAGTATTTTTACCTTTCCTTATTAGCTTATTCTTCTTCTTCTTTCTTATTAGTGCATATGAGTGTACTTCATCAAATTGCTACCAAAACATAAAAACAAGAACACGAGATGTTGGCTCTCTACCAGGGCCAAAAGATCTCTTCTCTTGAGAGGAAACCCCTTTAGTGAATTTCTCTTATTGAAGCTTATATTGATCAATGCCAAACCCTAGACCCTTGACAAGAGTAACCTCCAAGCATAATTCAAGTCCTTCCTTCTTTCTGCACCTTATTCCCAGACACTTCTTCTGGCACTTTGTTCTCTAGCACTTCGTCCTCCTTCTTATGACACTTTGTTCTCTTACTATGATTATTGTCTAGAGATAGACCTTCCTTGAGTTAGTCTTCTAGATGATGTGTTCCTCTTCTATCCCTTACTCAAGTATAATTTAAATTTGACCAACCGAGATCCTTCTCGAGTGTATGATTGTTTTGATGTTCTGCTACCCTAGTTTTTCACGTGTGGAGAGTAACCTTAGTAAATTAGGGTCTTTCTTTCTTTGCTAGAGAGAGGGGATTCTTTGCTTGTCTTAGGAGGGCTTGTGAGCCTAGTTTCAAACCCAAACAACACAAAATTATGGACTACTTGTCCCTGCTATCATATCCATAGATGTATCCTCCTCTTCCTCACACATGTGACTATTTCTAGCCCTAGAAACCATCCTTTGTTAGGATATTCCGACACATAGGAAATAGTTAAGTTCAACTTGGTCTAGTATAGAGTTAGGTATAGAGTTAGGTAAAGTGTGTTTCTTTACCGTTGTACATTTTGTAACTTACAATCCGACGGTCACGATATGTAGTGATCCGACGGTTCATTCTCTCCTCGGTATTACCGACACTTGATCCGTGGCTTGACACCCGATTGGTCCATGAATTCTATTTAAAGCGCATGGAGGGTCATTTGTAGGTTAACCGTGCATGAGAGAAGCTTATGTAAATTTTCATTCTTTTATTAATAAATTGCCTGTAGTAGCCACGTTGGCGCAGGCCGTGGACTGTTTCCCTCTCTGAGGGTTTTAACCACGTCAAAATACTGGTGTATTGATCTGTGATCTGTTTGTGAGCGGTGCCCTTCTAGTGTTCTGTCTGAGGAACTTACCCTGTATATTCCTACAGAAGACCCTCATGTCGTAGCACTACGACTTGTTGATATACGATCAGCGATAGCACCAATGCAAGGGGGCCGATAGCGATACGCCGATGTTCCGATGGGCCGATCGCGATATAGGTGATCAGCGATCGGTGAACCCATGATACTAGGGCCAATGCACATTGTGATTGCGACTTGCGATACGCTAATAAAAGGCAAACCCGATAAGAATTATGGATGTGATTTCATAAGTTTTGAAATCTAGATTTTCGGAATTTTTGTGTATTATCTGAGTATTGGGTTTTTTGGCCATTTCACCATGCGACTTGCAAATGCGATAAGATGAGGGACCCAATAGATTTATAGATACGATTCTATAATATTTGAAGTCCAGGTTTTTGGATTTTCTATGTATTCCTTTGTATTTGGGTTTTTTGACCTCCCACCTATGCGATCGCGATTTGCAATGATAGGACAGACCCAAGAGGGATATAGATGTGATTGAATGCATTTTGAGATCCTGTAAAACGCTCAATCATGTGTTTTCGACAGTTTTTTTGTGTATTGCATTATGTGGCCATTTCTGCAGGAGGAAGGCCAAACGGTTGGGTTTCCTGTGCCCATCGATTCATTGCAATAGGAAACTGATTCTTTTGTGGAAATAGTTGCGTTCTTCAATGATGGAGGACTGTAACTGATGCATGATAAAAACACAGAGAGCGTGATTGACCAGGGGAGTTGCAAGACTGAGAAAGGTTGCTGAGAGTCACTTGGAGGTCAAGCGAACTACATAGGCATGCAGAGGCTGAGAGAAGCTCCAAAGAGCTACAGCCAAAGCCAAGAGCCAAAGCCAGAGCCAAGAATGAGAGCACCAGAGCCACAGAGCTAGAGTGCTTGATAGAGGCATAGCCACGAGAGGTTGGGGGCAGAGCCAAAGAGCCAAAGAGCTCAAAGCAGACTTCTAAGAGCCATGATGTCGTAGTGAAGTTGCAAAACATCAAAGAGATCAAATGATCCAGCTGTTGCTGGTGTCTAGAGTGGGCTGAAAATAGAAGAAGGCATTCCAAAGATAGTTGAAAGAATTCCGAGGGAGTTAGAGAAGCTAGAAGCTCAAGAAGCTCAGAGCACTGACTGAAGGAGTCAAGTCCAGAGAAGCCTAGATCTGTCTGCAGAGTGAGGATAGCCAATAGGATAAGATGGCATTCGAAACCCATAGGTTCAGTTGTAAACCAATGGAGTTGAGCGTGGATCTTGTAAAAGATTTTAGCCATAATCCCAAAGAGCCTAGTCAAATTGACTAGAGCTCAAGGAGACGTAGCCCAAGAGTTTTGGGTGAACTCCATATTAATATTGTTGTTATGTGTGTGTGTTTATTTGCTACATTATTTATTGTCACATGTATTTAAATATCAGCATAAGCAATAGAACTTAAAGCACTTAACAGTTAAAGGAAAACATAAGCATACACATATTTTCAAGTATTTTTAATTCCACAATTGGTTAATCATGAGGTATTGGAAATATTTAAGCTTTGGAAGTGGGGGAGGTTCTTGTAATTTGACAAGAAGCCTATAGTGCCCCATTTTCAGATCATTGAGTAAGCATCTTGACTCTCTTTCCTAGACATAATTACTTATGGATCTAATTTCTAGTGGTTAAATTGTTTCCGGAGGAACTTGGCTCTAATATCAATTATTGGAATAAGGAATTACTAAGAGAGTTGGGGGGGGGCGGTGGGGAGGGTAGGAGGCGTGGTGAATCAGTCATAGTGAGATTCGTAAATCTTTAAGTAAAAACCTTTAATTCTTTTCACTACTCTAAATTACTTGAGAGAGAATTCATACTATAATAAACATGAAAAACAAGATAATACATTCACATGTCCACACAATTCGTCAAATAAGTAGCACATACATATTGATATGGGTATTTTTGGAAACCCAAAGGGAGAAAACCACCAATATGTTTCTTATTATGATGTAATTTAAGCACCCACTTAATTACATCAAATTGTTTGTGAGGACCCACTCAAAAGAGGCCCAACACCCTTCAAATAGCAAGCCACAACTTTCCAAGAGGCACCGACCTCTTTTGGATAGAAAGTCATAGCTTTCCAAGAGGAACCAACATCTTATGAATGCAGGCCACTACCTGCTCTAGCCACTATTCTACTTTTCATACAATTTTCAAACGAAAAACAGAGGTTAATACATATACCTAGAAATATAAATTTGATTCACCGTAGTACCAAGTCCTTTCCTTTACCTTGAATATTTCCTTTGAACTATGCTCTCTGTTGCTCAACCAACTCTGGACACTGCCCTATACTACAATGTATCTTAGTTAAACACTTGGCCCAGTCACTCTCTTGTTTACACACTCACAATGCAACACTCTTCAGCTCACAAAAATTCTACATTCCCCCACTTTGCTCAATTGCTCCCCATTATTTTGTTCCTTTGCAACACTAGGAATGATGTTGTATATGTTGTATAATAGATACTGACCAACAATATACTCGTCAAGGATCTCCATGTTTTTTGTTACATCAAATTTCCTAGCCACTACAGTTGAATTAAACCACACAATGGGCATCTAAGTGTACTAAAAAATTGTAGTTGTGTTATAATCAATGCAAATAATGACCACCTAAGTGCTCTCCCATAATATGAATCAAATCTAAAACTTCCCTTTCAACTCAACAAGAATATTTAATGAGTTCACTCTATACGGACCACTAGTTCATTCTACACACTCGAACAAGGCTTCCCGTTCCCTCTTAACTACTCATGAGATGCCTGAGTGTATTGAAGGCATCACTCTCCTTTCGACAGTAGTTGCAACATTATTCTTGGGCCCATAGACTTATTGTTATGGTGTATTGGAACCATTCTCTTCATTTATTTCTTGATGGCATGCAAGTAACATCAAAGGAGGCTTGATTTAGTTCAGGACTGAGTTTACAGTAGTAATTAATCAAATGGTGCCAACATCTCTACACGCATCTACTATCAGTCGCTGACTCATTCATCCTTCAAACATAGCTATTATCCAGTCATAGGCCCAGATGTCAGGATAACCATGTCCCTTTTAAATAGAATTTATTAAGGCTTACGAGCTCACGAGATTCCATCGTAGCCGACTTGTCCTTACCACCTTTCCCTTGGTGCCTTTACCTAATTTCCTTTAGAGGACTAGGTGTTGTGACCGTCGGTTATGCCTACAAGCGCTAACATCTTTATTAGCTTGTTGGGGGGGGGGGGGGTGGGGGCGCTAAATTCCTTTTTTTATCACACATGTCCCTTGGTCACCAATTGCATGAAAAGTCTTCACTTACACATTCATAGAACCCCACTTCATATGCATATGTCGCCTAAGTTGGAGCCCAGATGCTCTCATACCCGTAACATTTTCTAAATTGAATTCCATATATCTTATGAGCTTATTGGATTCCATCTTGGCCCACCTTCCACCTATCACCCTTTGAAGACCTTCGTCTGTCGGATTTTGCAGACCTCCACCTGTCGGCCCCACTGCAATTCCCAGATCCTAATTTAAAATGCTCTATAAATATACATCCTCGTTCCCTTTGTTATTGTTCCCTACTCCCCGCACTTTTGATGCTTTTAATAAATTCATTCAACAGGAAGTTACAGGGTTTCCAGCCTTTAGATTTTTTACCCTCCAAGATTTGTTCCCACAACCCCAACTCACTGTAGTCTCGTAAAACCTTTTTAAATAAACGTTTGGAGTTTCGATCTTCGCGTTGCCCCAACTCACTACAATCCAGTAACACTTTTTAAATAAACCTTTAGGGTTTCGGTTCTTCCAAGCTTCCAGGCTTCCAAGCGTCTAGGCACTACTCCTAATGGATTCAAGGTCATCACTTTGACTGATCATAAATTTTGATCTAGAAGCCCATTTATAGAGGTCCACATGCCATTGGAAAGATCTTTCCAGGCACTTTCTAATTATGCCACTTTTCAGGAAAAAACATATCTGACCTCTTGAGACATAATCCTCTCGAAATTCTAGTGCTCCCCCTCACTAACATGCTCACTCATGCAAAAAAGTATTACCTCTATCCTTAATGCTAGTCCAATTGACATCCATTAGAGGAAATTTTAGCCTAAAAGTGTCCTTGAAATTTTCCATGGCATAATATTACACCAATCAAAATCCTTTAAATTTAAAAAGAGGTAAATGTCCTAAATAATTTTAAATTATTTAATTTGGGTAAAATATTTATTATTAATTTGAGTATTGGTGAAATATTTTATTATTAATTTGGGTTTTTGTGAAATATTTTATTAATGTTATTTACCTATATTACCCATATGAATTAGAATATCAAAAGACTTTATTAATTCAATGTAAATCTTCATATTAGTGAAATAATATAAATGAGGGCCCATTCAAAATTAATAACCATTCCCCAAAATAACACCAAAATAAAAGTTATTTTTTCCCCTTGGAAAAAACGTAATTTTCATTGAGATATAAAAATTACATGCTATAAATGCAAAAGGATATGTTGTTTGACGCTATGCCTGTCAAAAAGAAGTCTTTCTTCCACGCAGGGAGGCTATTTACTTATAATCGTTTACTGTTCTTGTCAAAAAATCAACTGGCCTAGCCAGTTTTTCTGTTAAAAAATAGAGTACCTAAAGTAGCTTGAAAATAAATAGAACATATGGATATTTACATACGGATGTGTGTAAAATAAGCACAAAAAAACAAAAACTATGCTCCCTGAGAGCTCTCTGGATTGTCTATGTCCATAAAGGGTCTGTGATAAAACTGTAGGCATGCCCTTCTCTGTGCTCTTGAATCAACCAAGTGCTAGGTGGCCTATGCGCATCTTCTTTGGATAACCTGTCAGCATACACATTTCGCTCCCTGTAAATATGTCGACATGTAAATGAATCAGAAACAGTAATAAGATGGTCAATCTCATCCAGAATATCAAATAGAGAGTAAATTGAACATCTGGTCTTTCTATTGATCCAATCACAGATAATTTTTGAATCACCAAAGAGATATAGGTCTCGGCATTGGTATTGTAAGGCATATTGGATAAGGAATTTTGCGGATGACAGTTCCGCAAAATTGTTGGTACCTCCCCCCAATCCCATTTGTATGTGGAAAGAATGTGTATCAGTGAGATTTAAAATGGCTCCTCCCCCACATCCCTCATCCTGGGAAGACCCATCAAAGTAGGCCCAAGGTTTTGTGTGGTTGATGGATTTTGAATTAATAGTCCTAGATCGGGGTAGCTCTTCATCTTCAAGAATGAGGGAGAAATAAAAGAGGATTAGGGAGGAGATGGCAGGCCAATGAGGCATGGATTTTTGAAAGATGAGGTTCTTCCTAGCTATCCAGAGGCCCCACCAGACTAGGAGAGGTAGGTTTCTGAGTTTTTTAGGGGTGGAGTTGTCCCACCAAACTGACCAGGCTTCTAAAATTGAGTCACCCTGCCATCTCGGCGAGGAGGGGATTGTTGCTGTGATGGAAAGCCAAAGATCGCTAGCAGCCTTACATTCAAAAAATAGGTGGCTAGTGGATTCATTATTGCATTTGCACAGATGACACCGGAAGGGGCCATGATGAGCTCGCTTTAATAGGTTATCTCCTATAGGGATTTTATTTTGTAGGATAGTCCACATTAGAAGTTTACACCTAGGAGGGGACTTTAGTTTCCATAAGTGTTTCTAGCATTGTTCTAGATTCTATGGGCGTCATTCCTCTGCTAGTACCAAGTGTCCCTCCTTTGGCTTGTATCTTCCTACTTTCGAGAGGGCCCAAACTATTTCATCTTCTTCTTCCCTGATCCTGATCTGTGCTTCAGAGAGGGCCCAGAGTGAAGTCATTCCAAACCTGAGTCCATTGAGGGGGAATGTTAAGGTCTCGAGTAGTTTTCCATGCTTTTTGGAAGGGGGTGGAGTGATTCATATCTGCTATTTGACCAATATATGTCATATTTCTCTCCTGAAGGAAAGATAAAAGATCCTCAGGAAACCGATGGAGGTTCCCATAACCTATCCAGGGATCTCGTCCTATTAGGACTCTCATGCCTGACTGAATTTTCCAATAAGACCATCCTTGATGATGTTGAGGGATTTTAGCACCACCTTCCAAATGATGGAGACCCGAGGGGGAGTGTTGGGAGGATGATAGATCCAATCCATCATGGGTACATGGCCAATGTATTTTGAGTAAGCCACCCTAGTCCATAAACTGTTCACTAGGAGCAATTGCCATCCCAGCTTTGTCGCCAAGGCTGAGGAAAAATATTCCAGCTTCTTTAAACCCCATCCACCCCATTTCTTAGGTATAGAGATGGCCTCCCATTTTACCCATGCGAAAATTCTTCCTAATTTCTTCCCTTTCCAAAGGAATCTGCAGCATATGGTCTATATCCTAGCTAGTATACCCCTAGGGACCCATGCCAGTGACATCCAGTAGACCGGTGTAGATTCCAAGATGGATTTGATGAGCATGAGTCTACCGACCCTGGAAAGGTATTTATGGAACCAAATGTTTAGCCTCTTGTCCAGTTTCATTATTAGCCAGGTCTAGTCTGCAATTTTGTACCCCAAAGGCTTCAGCTTGTAACCAAGATATTTAAGCCCCTCCTCTAGTCTGAGCAAGGTGTTATGAAAGCGGTGCAGTGCATAGTGGATTTCATGGGGGGAGCATCCATTTTCTGTGAGAGTTGACTTGTTACAATTGACAATCATCAATGTAGCTTTTTGTAAGAGGGTAAAAATGTTCCTCGGGGAGGTTAAATCACCTATACTGTTATTAAGAAAGATGAGCACATCGTCCACAAACAGTAGATGAGTTAGAAAAAAATCTGTTGTGATCTTGATACCTTGGAGTCTAACCCTTCTATGCTCATCTTTAATCAGCCTACTGAGGCCATCCATAATCAGAAGGAACAATAGAGGAGATAAAGGAGATCCTTTCCTGAGTCCTCTTTCTGAGTAGAAAATGGGGGAGGTAGCTCCATTGATAAGCACATTGAAAGGAATATTGGTTATACAACACATGATCCATTTAGTAAACTCAATAGGAAAGCCCAAGTGGGTTAGGAGCATCCTTATATAAAGCCAATTTGCTCTATCAAAAGATTTTGAAATATCTACCTTTAGGATCATACCTTTTAGTTTTTTGGAGTGCAACGAATGGAGCACCTCCCGTGCAGTTCCTACTGCTTCATGAATTTGTCTCTCTTGCAAGAAAGCAAATTGCTCGGGCGAGATGAATCTGGAGAGGATGGGTCGCATTCTATTTGTGATGATCTTGGCTAATATTTTATAAATGCAATTACATAATGAGATAGGCGAAAAATCATCGAAAGAGGAAGAGTTGCTAGCTTTTGGAATGAGAGCAATGAAGGTAGAGGTAGGGGATTCAGGGAGCGATCCACTAACTCTGGAATGTTCCAAGACCTTTAGAAGATCTCCTCCCAACGTGTCAAAAAAAGCTAAATAGAATTCAATTGCCCAACCATCTGGACCTGGGCTCTTGTCCTTTTTAAACCCCTTAATCGTGGATTCCAATTCCCCCATTGTGATTTCTCGCAACAGTTCCATACTATCCTCCTGGTTCACAAAACAAGGGAAGAGCTGGGCTACTTGCATGATTTCAGCAATATTAACATCAGGAGGAGCCTTATAGGTCTGTTTGAAGTGAGATGTTGCAAGGGATGCTAGCTGCGGGAAAGTGTTTTCTTAATGGCCCTGCTCATCTGAGAGATTCCAGATGGTATTTATGTTTTTCCTTCCATTTGCGAACTTATGGAAGAATTTTGTATTATCATCTCCCTCTAAGAGTTAGGTCGCCCTACTCCTCAACCTCCATGCTTCTTCACGATCCATTAGAATTTTCTTCCTAGAGGCATAAAGCTCCGCCAACCTATCTTTTAGATCAGGCCTGCCGTATGCTCGAATCAGATCATTTTGTAAGACAGCTATTTCCTTCTAAGTAGATAGGAGGGTTTGGTCATCCTTTAGGTGTTTGTTGTGATCCCAAATTTTAGAGAGGTTCTTCAGCTTAGATTCTGTGCAAAACCTTCCATTATGCTACCACATTTAGTCGGGGAGTGGGCTTTCCATAACTCCTTGACCATCTGGGTGTATGAGGGGTCTTTTAGCGAAGATGAGCTAAACTTGAAAGGACCCTTGGGATTTTAGGGACATTCGCTAATTTCCATAAATATAGGGAGGTGATCAGATATACCCCCTAAGCCTACCCATTGTCTGTGAAATAAGCCCATTGTTACTAACCCTCCCTTCATAAGAAAGCAATCTAAACGCCTTGTAGCACTGGCTTCTCCAGATCTATTATTCCTCCAGGTTGGCATTAACTTGGCAGAAGGGATGTCTAGGAGATTATGGGTCTCCAATAGATTCTTAAAGTAGGCTGACAAAGGATCTTACTGAGCATGAGAACCCCATGATTCCAAGAGACCTATGGAGAAATTTAGGTCCCCACCCAGTATAAGCAAGTTTGTCTGGAGAATATCAAAGTCAAGAAAATGGTCCCAAAAGGTAGGTCTCTGATGGCAGGGCCCATAGATGTTAAGAATACGAAACTCCAGGCCCAGCTCTAATGAGAATAGGACAGCTCCCAAGTGGCCATGGTCACCCCAACAATTTTTAAGATGAAAGGATCATGAATTGAAGCCTGGAACTAAGCCTCTTGATCTTCCATTAGCATCAATTCCAAAAAAAATCCACCCATTGAACATGGCTTCTAGGAGGAGGGAGATGGAGTTAACTGGTCCCAAGGTCTCTTGCAGAAGGATGATGTTGACTAGGGATGTTTGAAACAATCATCGTAGAGCTAGTTTTTTGTTGGGCCTAGCCAACCCTCTATAATTGAAAGAGGCTATCTTCATCAGGGAGGGACAGCCAAGGGGTTCATTACTCTAAGCACCCCATTGATGGTAGCTTGCTTCCCCGAAGCAATTTCTCCACCTGTTCAAAGTTGAGCCTTAGAGAGAGAAGAAGGACTCCCCCTAGGGAGATTGGGAGAAAGAGCAGTCATCAAGGGATCCAGACTAGAGGGATCTTGAGGGTTTCATTGTGTGGTCTGTTGTTTGCAGCTCCATATGTTGTGTTTCCATATGAATGTGGTCTGGTTTGTCATTTGTTTGGTGTGTGACTATATGTGTGTGTCTGTCTATTTGGTGTATTCTCTGAGGGGTGGAGGCATAGGCAGAGGTAGACGCGTATTTGTGTTCCCTGAGAGGTGGAGGCGAAGGCATGTAACACATCAATTATTGAATCAAGACAACTTTTCCCAGGGATCACAGTTAAATGAGGCATTCGACTCGATCACGGGTAAAAAATAAGGCATCACTCTTTGTATGGATCACTCTGATTATGGAAGATTAGCTGAATGAGAGAGGAGTCGATTTGATTTTAGAAACAAATTTCTTTCGCATAGCTCGATTCGATTGCTTTGCTGTAAATTGATGTTCAGTGTTTTTTGGTTTTTTAAATTAAATCCTTTGTGAAGCGGAAGTATAGATCCCTAATTGCACAGATCCTTTCTTGCACAAATATCGAGAGAAACAGGGCTGCCAATATCATGGTTGGATCTGGACGGTGACCATCGTTGAAGAATGTCCACTGGGAGCATTTTTCTGGAGCATAAATTCCGTAGAGCCTGTGGTTTCTGGGTTTTTAAAATCAGATCCTCTGCATCCCTACTTGCGATATAGATCTGTAGTTTTCCAATATCAGGGTTGGATCCGGGCGGTGGCCATCGTTGAATAACGGCCAGTGGGAGTGTTTTTCTGGAGGAAAGAGCTTGCAGTTTCTTGGTTTCGCTCTGTTCATAAATAAATTTCTGATTGAAGTTACTGATGTGATTTTTGATCCCATCTACTGAGGATTGACTTTTATTGTCCATTAAAAAAGAGCTCCATGAGAGTTGGGTGAGGTGACATGCTCTATATGAAACAACATGTAGCGTTGCGGAGGTCGATTCTGATCCGGCGATTCAAAGGGGAAGATGGGCGAAATACCATCTAAATTGGTTCAATGCATCATAGCATCTAAATTTCGATGGACAACCCTCCAAGCTCCAAGGGAAGGGAAGAAAAAAATTGATGGTCAAGAACGATATGACTCCGACACCATTGAAAAATGGAGGAATGCTCTGTCTTGAGTTGCAGAAATAGAAGGAATGTTTTGATGAAGAGGCATATAACAGGTGAGAACAACAACCCTTGATATAAATATAAATCTAACCATATGTAGCCATTTCTACATTATGACTTTTCGCCAACTATTATTGATTTCCATTTCTATTTTAAAAGAGAATGAAAGAGGTGAAGATGAATTTCATTTGCGTTTGCGTGGTAGCTAGAAATAAGCACTCCTATAAAAAGATCAATAAGCACTCTTAGAATACTGAAAGTATAGTTAGATTCTGCGAAATTGAAAAGCCAAAAATGCATGGTTAGATGATTCAATTAGTTCCCAGTCTTCTAAGGCATGCCAAGCAGTGGAATGAAATGTAATTAAACCTTGTGATGCATGCAAATCAGATCAACCATGTAGCTTTATTTGTTTCTAATTACGATTAATGAAGTAAAATCTAGAATAGATATTACTCAACTATTCACAAATTTAAAAAAGTTGACTGCAAGCCAGAGTGTCGCGCTGTGCCAGAGTATCAGATCCTCTACATCGATGGTGAGGTGGTTCCTTGGGTAGTTTAAATTAAATCCTCTAAATCCATGTTTCTTGGGTATTTTAAATTAGATCCTCTGAATCCATCCTGAGGAAATTTTTTGGTTTTTTAAATTAGACCCTCTGCATCCATGCTGAAGCGGCAGCATATATAGATCCCTCGTTGCACAGAAAGCCAGAGAAACACATCTAAGGGTAAGGAAAAAGGGATTAAGCAACGCCGTAACCGTTGCAAATATCAGATTCATCCTTCAAAGGTAAGCATAGCATTTTCTTAACTGACTCTGTTAATTATGCTGTAAGGCGTTTCCCTCTGGAAAGAACTCCCCTGGCTATTATGCTGGCACAATCTGCACACAATAATTGATTGTTAGATGATTAAAACATTTTACACCGTTGGATCTGGACCGAACTGACTCCTTAGTTTATGCCTCTTAACCGTATGTTCAACCGTCCAATGTTTAGTTGTAACCACTTGCTAACATGCGTGTACTCCATTCTCTTTATCGGAGTACCAGTCCAATGGAAACTTGGTACCTGCTACAATGCCTGCTCGATATCCTCTAGCAGAAACTTTGTCCATGCCTTTAAGCCAAATCGAGTGGATGTTTGTTGCAACTGATGGACTGACCTGCGCCTCCGTCCAGCAAGAGCCAGGGATTTACTTGGAGAAAGAAGCCTCTATCCAGCAAGAGCTAGGGATTTACTTGAAGAAAGAAGCCTCCATCCTGCAAGAGCGAGGCATTTACTTGAGAAAGATGTAATGAAATTATCGCCTGGTTTTAGAGACAAGGTAGTGGGATAATTTCTTCTATATTTCTTCATTGAAATCCGTTAAGAAGTTTGTTTGTGTCTTTTAACTAATTTGAGTGAATATTTATTTTCTTTTGTATTTCAACGGGATTTAATGTTAATTTGAATGAATATTTATTTTCTTTTGTATTTCAACTGGATTTAATGTTGTGAACTCCATATAATAGAGCAGAAATTATCTTCCGTGTATGGCCGAGTGTTTTCAGAATTAAAGATCTTACTATAGTATGAACAATGTGTAAAAAATCGATCTGATCAAAGTGAAGGGTTTACTTTTCTATATAGACCTTTGTACACTTCGAAATTTTTTTTACACCCTTGTTTAAGAAAATGTGCAGAACAATTGTGTTCTTTTTTTCATTGTTCACTTTAAAAGAAAAATGAGTAATTTCTCTTCCTCTAGAGGTAAAAGTGAACATAATCTTTATTTGATCAAAACAACCATCCGATATAGCAGCATTTTTAATCAAAGCAATTCATCATATGGAACGTTATATCTTAACCGAGTTGTCTGACAAGTTGTTCACATGCCATAATGAATTATTCAATACTTCAGCAAGCCCAAACTTGTACGTCTCAATGCTCACTAGTGTGTGAGTTCGCTAGATTTCATCTCTGTTATGAAACAAACCAGCTTACTTCGAAAATAAATAAGAACATTGGTACCTTGCTGAAACGAAATCCTAAATACCATTACTGTAAATTCAAGTACATGTTCATTTCCGTTTCTCAAATGTTATGAAAGAAACAAGCATACTTCGAAAATAAATAAGAACATCGGTACCTTGCTGAAACGAAATATTGAATATCATTACTGTAAATTCAAGTACATGTTCATTTCCTTTTCTCAAATATTTCGGATAGAGATGAGAGGTTATGTAGGAATTCACGTCATCTGCACATAATTTCTTTGAAACTATGTCCTTCAACTATTTTTCTCCTCCCCAAATCTTGAATTGACAATGAGATGAGGCTGCGACAATATGACGTGGAATTCACTTAATTCCAATTACCTTGATCAATCTCCACTTCTACCACAGTGTATTCAATTGCACTACCTTCTAGATAATTTGTCTCGTGAATTTGTATTCAGCTGCACCACCAGACCTTTCCTCTACCAATCTTCACAGCCATGAGAAAAAAAGAAGTCAAAACACATTGTTCAGAAGGGCTGAGAAGAAAAACATGCATTAGGCATTTAGATATTATCCACAATATTCCAACTTTAAATTAATGACCAGGAGTTTTAATGGTGAATTTTGAAGTAATCTGGCCCATCTAGAGAATATCTCATTGTGTAAACCATTTAATGAATTTTGAAGTAATCTGGCCTGTCTAGAGAATATCTCATTGTGTAAACCATTTAATCATTTAAAAAACAAAAAATTTATAGTAAAATTCCAAATAATCTGGATATAAAATATAGAGATAAAGAATAACATGACCACATTTGTACCAACTAATCCATTATAAAAACAATAAAAAAACACTTATTCAAAAAATTGTATCTAAATGACTTACCTTAGCTCCATCGGGGTAAAAGGGATCGCAAGACTTCGAAATGCGTATTAACCTCCTGTACTCGCCAATACATATTAATTCAAAGGACTTAGTTTTCTTGCTTGTCCAATAACATCGTGAATGCAAAGGAAAGGTCTGTGAATATATATATATAATATATCTATATATATATATATATACTATATATATATACTACATTATATATATATATAATATATAATATATATATATATATATATAGATATATGCAATAAACCGATACCCAGCTTAAAAATATAATCCTTTACCATCGAAGCTCTGATTTCAGTGATAGTTTCATGAGTAGATATCTAATCATACAGCCTTGCTACTCACTTATTCACAAGATGAAATTAAAAAACCACTTATATTTGAATTTTATGGTTATGTTTTGATTGAGGATTTCTAAAATATTCTGAAATTTAATAGACAAATAATACAATCATTGTACCATGTTATCAGTCACCGGATGAGATAAAAAACCACATATTTAAACTTTACAAGTCATAGGATGAGATAAAAAACCACATATTTGAACTTTATTGTTCTGTTTCGATTGAGGATTTCTAAAATATTTTGAAATTTGATAAATAAATATATACTTTTTTCCTTTCCTATTGGTTATCTTCCGAAATCCACGATAAAATTAAGTTCAGTTCAACAAGATTTTGGAGCTTTTCACCTCATTATCATCCAGGCTATAATTAAGGCTTTCAACTAGTCATACCTGCAGCTTTTGTTCCATATTCACTTTGCTTTCCAGAAAGCCACCCTGCTACATTAAAATATGTATATATCAGGTGGGTGGCCTAAATTAAATGAGACCAGAATAGATTATGAGCTAACCCAAAAAAAACAAGTACAATGACTTTAGAGGAAATGCATTATTGAGATTATTCCAGAAAAATGTATATTCTTCTGATTCCAAAGAAGTGCCTAGCATTTTGACGAACCATTTTAAACCCTTTTTATCTTATATCCATATATATTTGGATTTATTTTCAACATATACTAAAATCATTGTCTACTATAGATATCTGTTTGTATTTTCTATGTTCTTATCTTATACCCATATATATTTGGATTTATTTTCAACATATACTAAAATCACTATCTACTACAAATATCTGTCTGTATTATCTATTTTCTCTGAATTCAAAAAAACAGGAAAAAACACCTTCATGCTCTTGCTACCAAGAAGTCAAGCAGGTAATTTGATTATATAATTAATATGGTTATATAATTAATATTACCAGAGGCTTTCATGTAACAAATATGTTATAACTTTGAGAATCTAATCTAGATAAAAAAGAATATGAAAACAATCTGTGTAAAAGAAAATGACAACAATCTGTCCCACTACTCCACCTATTTATCTCTAAAGTTAATGTTGTCTTTTTGAAAAATATCTTAACATTATTTTTATGTTTCATGATGCAAACAAATATATGAAAAACATAATATATACCTCTTATCTATGGATAGGAGAGCTTGCTGTGTCTGGGAGAAATAGAGAAAGTTCATAGTCATCCTCCTTTTTTCCCACCTTTCAGACATTTCTCCTTGTGAAATTCACATTCATGGAGGAACTAGACGCCATGCACTATAAATCTTCATTTTTATCACAAGCACCTCGTTTTCTTTTAGAAACTAAGGAATACGACCCAACAACCTATTGGTCCTACTCAAACTTAATATCCTCCGCATGCAGAGGTAGAGGCAGCTTTTGAGGACGAGACAAAGCATTCGAAGCCATGGAAGAATCCTCCTCATTGCCTGTAATGCTCGAAGCTAGATAATCATAAGCTGGGTATCCTTCAGCATTCTCTACATACTGAAACTCTTTATTTTGGAGCTGCTCAGTATCAAACTGGCTGGTTACATTGTCATGTGCCCAAATATCTAGAGATTGATCCAGATACATTTTCCATCCAAACTTAGAGATCTCACTGCCCATGCTGGCCAGATCTTCTCTTTGGAAATGCTGGCACAAAGAACTAGAAATAGGTCTCAGCTCTCCAAGGGCAAGAGAGATTAACCGTGTCTGCAAAATGCGCTTACTCTGATCACTCGACATACTCCACATGTTTCCCAACTCATAACGCAACTTAAACTTGGAATGCATATGTGTATGGTATTAGGGCTGAAATGTGGACACAGATCTACTGTTATTGTATTATCTAACTTTATAACAAAATTCTAGCATTTGACTTCATAGGTTTAACAAGTAATCCCCAGTACCGACATCTAGCGGTGGACCCATCATTAATTTCTTTCTCTGGTTACTTCAGAGTAGCCCAAATTAGTACAAATTTTATAAATCAATAAATAAATTTTATAAAAACATCAGAATATATATATAATATATATATATATATATATATATAATATTAGAATGTTTAATTTTGGTTAATGGAATTTTTGAGATATTACTATATTAAGTTTTTATTAAGTGTATGTCTATTTTGAAATAGGGATTTCATAATTTTAGTTTAATTATCATAATTATTAGATGGGTGGTAGGGATTTAAGATTCAAGGAATATTATAAACTATTGGTAGTATTCACAAATCAATGGTTGAGATTTATCTCCAAAGTAGTTATGCGCTTCTTATCTTTTTAATTAAATTGATTAATTACAAAAAATGTTATATGGACAAGTGTCATATCAAGTAGGTTATGGTATTTTGGCATGCGGTATTGATAAGCCATGGTATTGTAAGACAATCTATTTATAAATTAAGAATCTTTAGGCTAAAGTGGAGCTAAATTTTTATGGTTTAAAATTATGTTTCATGTTTTTTTAAGTATATATGTTCGACTTATATATATATATATATATATATATATATAATATATATATATATATATATATATTTATCATTAATATTAATTTAAAATAAAATTATAATTTAGTTAGTTGCTATGATTTATTTTAATTTTAATAATGTAAAATGTAATATAAAGTAATTGTTTTGATGTTTATTAATTTATATGGTTGTGCTAATCTAATTATCAATTATTATTAGGTGGTAGAAGGTAGGGATATAACTCACATAGAATATTCTAGAATATTCTTAGTAAGATACATGTTATTTTTGCACTTTGTAAATCCTGCAGTAAACACAAATTATGCGAAGGAGGAAAAAAATGAGACAATGAGAGACGAGACATTGCTGACACGGATACAAGTGAAACAAAAATAGGGAGGAGAAAAAAATGAGAGACAATGAGAGATGAGACATGGCTAACGCAGATACAAGTGAAATGAAAATAGGAAATATAAACGTATCAGTTATCACCTATATGTTTTGAGCTTTTATGTCATTTGAAATTATGTTAGGGTTAATTTCCACATCTTTCCAATCAACATCAATTCCCATTATATGGGAAATATGATGGTGGGATGGTATGTCGTTATGATTGTGAAACAAAAATAGAAAATATAAATGTATTAGTCATCACCTTCAGGTTTTCAGCTTTATGTCATTTGAAATTATGTTGGGGTTAATTTCCACATCTTTCCAATCAACATCAATTCCGATTATATGGGAAATATGATGGTGGGATGGTATGTCATTATGATGGCTCCCTCTCAGTATCAGTTATCACCTATATGTTTTGAGCTTTATGTCATTTGAAATTATGTTGGGGTTAATTTCCACGTCTTTCCAATCAACATCAATTCCCTTTATATGGGAAATATGATGGTGGGATGGTATGTGGTTATGATGGCTCCCTCTCAATATAGTTGATTGTTGTAAAGTCTTGAATAGACTCCTTAATGGTATACACTAGAGTTTTGCTCACTACAAGTTTAGTGACTATAATTTAGTTAGTTGCTATGATTTATTTTAATTTTAACAATGTAAAATGTAATATAAAGTAAGTGTTTTGATGTTTATTAATTTATATGGTTGTGCTAATTTAATTATCAATTATTATTAGATGGTAGAAGGTAGGGATATAACTCAAATAGAATATTCTAGAATATTCTTAGTAAGATACATGTTATTTTTGCACTTTATAAATCCTGTAGTAAACACAAATGATGCCAAGGAGAAAAAAATGAGACAATGAGAGACAAGACATGGCTGACATGGATACAAGTGAAACAAAAATAGGGAGGAGAAAAAAATGAGGGACAATGAGAGACGAGACATGGCTGACGCGGATACAAGTGAAACAAAAATAGGAGATATAAACGTATCAGTTATCACCTATATGTTTTGAGCTTTTATGTCATTTGAAATTATGTTGGGGTTAATTTCCACATCTTTCCAATCAACATCAATTCCCATTATATGGGAAATATGATGGTGGGACGGTATGTCATTATGATTGTGAAACAAAAATAGGAAATATAAACGTATTAGTTATCACCTATATATTTTGAGCTTTATGTCATTTGAAATTATGTTGGGGTTAATTTCCACATCTTTCCAATCAACATCAATTCCCATTATATGGGAAATATGATGGTGGGATGGTATGTCGTTATGATGGCTCCCTCTTAGTATCAGTTATCACCTATATGTTCTGAGCTTTATGTCATTTGAAATTATGTTGGGGTTAATTTCCACATCTTTCCAATCAACATCAATTCCCATTATATGGGAAATATGATGGTGGGATGGTATGTCATTATGATGGCTCCCTCTCAGTATAGTTGATTATTGTAAAGTCTTGAATAGACTCCTTAATGGTATACACTAGAGTTTTTCTCACTACAAGTTTAGTGACTATTAGAAAGAACACTTTATGATGTAGGTGTGTAAGTTTCTAGATTATTTTCTTTGACAAAGAGTTTAAGATGGTTTAAGAGGAAAACTTAGTAGTCATCTAAGTCTTGGGAATGAGTTGCATCATCCAACACAAACAATTTTAACCAACTCTAATTTTAATTGGACCTCCCTAATTATCTATATCCAAACTTTCTCCTAGATTCCAAGAAGAAAGAGTTTACATAGTGGATATTGTTTTTCCTATGAAAATCCCCTGGCCATGATCTCATGTTTTCCTCTCTGGCTTCCCTCACCCAAATCATGAGAGGAAAAAACATATATGGATTTATATATACATACAAATAGGAGGAAGATTAGTTCTAAATGTTCTCTATTGATTTCTAGCATACTAAATTTTACACCATCATGTAGGCTCAATATATATCATTCAAGGCCAATATACATCGCCCTTAAACAAAAGAACCCACATGTTTCCCATGTAAAGTATTAATGTATTACCATGAGGGTTAGGCATCATTAGTGAAGCTACTAACAACATGGAGATGACACCCTGGATGAATAGATGATTAATGAGCTACCTCCTAGCTTTCATGATGAGGATTCATCTATAGTTTTTAGGGATCTTTTCCTTATATAAAAGAGATGGAATGGAGGCATGAAATTTGCAATTGAAACTACAAACTTAGTTTTGCTTAATGTCTAGCAAGAAAACCTAAAGTAAATGCCACTGCTAAGGTATAAATAATATAGGTTATTGGAGAAACGTTTTTTGAGATGACACAAAATAAAACAACAAAAGGAGAGGATACAAAATTTCATGAATCAAGAATCTAAGTATAACATTTTAAAACATAATGTGAATGATTTTTTCCTTTACTTTCACAATTGTGAGGAACCAATTGTAATTGTGCTACTTATCATTGACTTCTTAAATGATATTCTCATGAACAAGGATTATGATGCAATATCATCATGGTCAAATAATAATTAGAATGAGGAATTTCATAATTGTGAGGAACTAGTTGTGCCACTTATCATTGACTTCTTAAATGATATTCTCACGAACAAGGATTATGATGGCAATATCATCATCGTCAAACAACAATTAAAATGCGGACATCATCACATGGTAACAACAAGACAATTTTGTTCCAACCAATGTACACTCCTTTCTACAAAGTGAAATATATTTATTTTCCACCAACATTTATTAAACCAAGTTTATGAAATGAATTTGAAGACATTGAGTCACTATGGAAAGAGAATGATTGGAACCTAGTTGATGCTATGGAAATGATTAAGTTAGATAAATACAATGCTCCAACGAAATAACAAATAATACCATTCCTTTATAGTTTGGACATTTTACACGAGTGAAATAAGGATAAGAAGCAACAAGTAACTAAATTAACAACATCATATAACAAATGATGAGGTAGTTTATGAAGGTTCCCCTTACTACTAAAGTCTTTCTACTAAGCTTTCCTCATAAAATTAGACCAAATTCTAATGAACAAAAATTATTATCCATTGTATTGTGAATTAAGGTGACATGAGATTACTTTCTTATGAAATGTTTGATTTAAATCATTTACTTATAAAGGTTCCAAAATATTAGTGAAGAGAATTTTCATAAATCCGTTAGAGTGGAGTGTGGTGCATGACCTTGGAATCTCTGTGAAACATAACATATGATAAAAAAGAAACACCAGTAAAGAAACAAAATTGGATAAATGTTTTACTTCTTTTTTCTATGTTATTGTTTTTTATGTCATTGCCTTACGGTGTTTCCTTTGCAACATGTGGTGAAAATGCTAGTTTTAGTCCAATTACATCAATGCCAACATACCAGGTGCCACCAACCATTCAATCAATAACAATTTTCCAACAGTGTGGCATCAATGCGAATTTTATTTCATTGATCTCAAAGGCTGGTAAATTGGAGGACTGCAATGATTTTTGTCTCGTAACCTTAAGTAATGTTATCTATAAGGTGGTAATGACAATGAATGCAAATCATCTCAAACCTTTATTAAAAGAACTTATTTCCCCGGAGCAAATAGGTTTTGTGGAGGGTAAGCAGGTTTTGGATGACATTATTATAGTTCAAGAAATTATCCATTCTTTGAAGTGCTTAAAGAAACAGGGCATGTTGATAAAGTTAGACATGTCTAAGGCCTCTAATCGTATTAGTTGGGATTATTTTTGATAGGTACTAGATGCTTTTGGCTTTTCTTGGTATTTGGTCTCGTGGATGCACTTTCTTATTTCTCAATCTTGATTAATGGGTATCCTTCAAATATCTTTTATTTGTCACATGGCTTAATTAGACAATGTCATCCCATTTCTCCCTTTTTGTTCAGATTGGCTATGGAGGGGCTTGGTAGATGTTTTCTAGTTCTCTGTTCGAAAAGAAAGATTAAACACCTACATATTTTTAGAGAAGGGATTCTAGTGACACATCAACAATTTTTTGCTTATGTTTGTTTTTTTTACCCTACACTTAACGAAGTTAAAGAGTTTTATTCTATGCTGAAAATTTTCATGGCAGTTTCTAGTACCCTCATTAATAATGAGAAGACTAGGATTTTATTTTTTAACTATAAAGAATCGATTCAAGGTCATTTAGTATGAGTATTGGGATTTTGTCAAGCCTCTCTTTCATAAAAATATCTCGAGGTCCCTTCAATATAAAATCCAAAACAAATTTCTTGTTGGTAGGTTCTCCTTTAGAAACTCTCCAAAAGGATAGATAATTGGACTTTCCATTCCTTGAATTTGGCAAGACGTTTAATTTTAACCAAATATGTATTACAGGGTATTCCAATCTACCAAATGTTGACTATGTTGATTCCAAAAGCGGTTAGTAATAAGTTATGATCCATTTAAAGGGATTTCATGTGGCAAGGTTCTAAGAAGGAGAAGAAATGGTCTTTGGTTTCTTGGGATACAATGGTTAAGCCTAAACCGTCAACGGGGTTGGGCTTATGTGAACCAGAAGTATTGAGTGCAACTTTTGGATCGAAATTATGGTGGTAACGGGTTCAACGAGGCCCGAAATTGTGGAAAATCATTTGGATGAGGAAATATTCCCCTCTAATGTCCCAAGAAAAAGGACTTAGACATGATTTGGTAATTAAAGGCTCAAGCTTATGGATGTAGACGCAAAAAAATAGGACAGTGGTGAGGGAGAACACTTTCTACGAAATAAAGCTGGATGATGTGGCTTTATTTTGGGACGAAGCTTGGAAACAACTTCATTGTTTAAAAGAGAAAGAAATTGTTTCTAATCCTCAAGTTCTTACTACTAATTTCGATGTGATGCGGGTAACTAACTTTTGGAAACCATAGATGAATTCTATGACCTAGAGGAGTTAGAAAACTGAGGAATGGCCTTGTTCTTCACAGCAGTTTCCTTGGGAATATCTAAATTAGGAATTAAGAGAACGAAAAATATGATGTTCCCAGGGATGAGACGTATTGATATGGGGTAAACAAGCAACATGTTTTTTTATTCTAAAGGAAGCTTATGAGGTTCTTGCAGGTCATCGGAATACGGAAAAAGAAGTTATTTGGGGAAATATCTGGTCTGGTGTTCATTCGCCGAAAATAACTCTTCTTCTTTGGTTTTTTGGTCGATGTCAACTTCTCACTTGGGATCATATACAAAGGATGAGCTATGAAGGTCCATCTTTTTATTTTCTATGTGGTCAAGTGAAGGATATTGCAGATCACCTTTTCTTATCTTGTGTTTTTGGAGTAGAGGTATGGTTTCTCTCAAGTCTACTATTGGAATAGAAATTAATAATTTAGATAATTTACTTATTTTACTAGAGCAATAGAATTATTTGTGTTTCAAGAATCCAATAGTTAATAGAGCTTGGATTCTAGTAAACGATTTTATACTCTATAATTTGTGGAAAGAAAGGAATTATCAAATTTTTAGGAGAAAAAGAAAAATAGTCAAGGTAATTCAAGAGCTAATTCTTCAAAATATTAGAGAAACTATACTTGAAGCGCCTTGCTCTAGTGATGGCTGGAAGGTTGAAGGTGTAGAGATTGAAATGATGAAGAATTTGAATTTAAATCCACAAATGGTCATTCTCAAAAGAAATTGTTTTAGGATCCAACTATTTCATCAAAGAGTTCATATGCTCCTCCTCCAAGTGGTTTTATTAAATTGAATTTCGATGGAGCATCTAAAGGAAATTTGGGCATAGCAGGATCTGGAGGGATATTTCATAATTGTAGATCATCTCCTTTGAGAATATTTGATAAAATTTGTGGGGTGGCTAGTAATAATTTAGCAAAGTTCATGGCGCTCAAGAAAGGAATTCAAATTGCTATTAGAGAGGGGTTTTTATTGTTGTAGTTAGATGGATATTCACAGATGGTAATCCAATGTATTAAAAAACTCTTGAATATCCAAACTACTCAAAAGATAGTGAAGTGTTGGAGGTTGGAAGGGATAGTGGATAGTACTAAAAATTTAATAAGAAATCTAGAATATGTTATTATACAGTACATTAGCATAGAGGGAAACAAACTTTCAGATTTCCTGGCCAATATGGGTTGTCAATCAAAAGATTTGGATTTGGATGTGCTATAGCCTCATGCTTCTTTAGAGGAAGAATTTGAATTGATTTAGAGTTTGTTGGAAGAAGATACTCTTCACCTCAATGGGGGTGATTATTTGATTTATATAATGACGTTGAGAAGAGTTCCAACAAAACATATGGCTTACCCTTAGATGGGAATGGAGAAAGGTAGTTAATACATATGTCTTAATAGGTGAGTCATATTCATGGTTTTAATGAGCATCTTCAAGGCAATGAAACAATGGAGATATAAGTGATTCATGGGAGGAGGCAAGGAAAATACCTCGACCTCATATAATTGCTTCTCACTATGGGCATTTTGTAATTGGAGGTATTGTTGTTGGCTCACATTCCTTCTAGTTTTCATTGTGGTTATCTGCAAAATACTCAATTTGTGTCTTCTATGATGATTAGTTTATCACTTGTTTTTGTCTGCTCTAGACAAGTCGGCTTCTGGACCTTAGATGTTGGATGTTGGTGTATGTTGGGATCAATGGTGTTTCATTACTTTTATGGTATGTATTCGGTGGTACTCTATGTTGGCAAGCTTCAGTTTCTTGGTCTTGCTTTTATGCCTTAACTTGTTGAATTTAGGGCATAAATTAGGTTTTTTAGTACAGTCTAGTTGTCTTTTAGGTCCTGTCAGGAAAAATCAGTTTCTTTCTTTTCATGTGTCATTTGGGATAAATTCTTTGTTTTGAGGGGATATTAATGGAATTTGGGTTCAGTGCATTTGGATTCTTGATTTGGTAGCGTTGATGTCTGATTATTGTTATCTTACTTCCCTAGCCAAATTTTCTTTGATTTGGCATGTCCAGAAATCATCGTGTTTTGCATTGAGGTATGTGTCTCATTACAATTCCTTGTTGTTTGTTCAACGTGTTTTTAAACCTTTAGTGTTCTCTCATAACTAGGTTATGAATTTGAGTTGTCCTAAACTTGATAATATTATGGATTATAGTCCATTGGAGTGGTCTTTTGTTGACGATTTGATCATTTTTTGATTGGATTTTTAAGGCCTTCCATATTTCTCTTCATCTTGTTTTGTTGGTGGAGGCCTTCTCATTCATTCTACTCGGTGTTTATTTGCGACAACTATCATGTCCCCAAGGCACAAAATGATCAATTGGAGAGGTGGTTGAGGCAATATTGGGTTTAAAAGGGCTTGTCATTTTTCCTACGATATTGGTGCCACTCATTTGATGAAAATCCCTCTAGAGGTCTATAAGGAGATTTTGGTTTTGGAAAACAAGGAGGCAGGGGATCACCCATACTTTTCATATTCATAATTAGTGAGGGATGATGTAAAATGGCTTCCTGCTCCTAGTAAATTTAGGAAGAGGAGACATAATTTTATGAGTTCTTTGGCTTTGAATGAACAACTGTCAACTTTTTTGCATGTTATCTTTAAGGATAAATAAGTGGAAAGCTATAATGTTTTCTCCTCCTTAGAAGGCCTTAAATGTATGTTGTACAACCTAAGATACTCGTTGGACAATGTAGACTCTTGTTTGGCGAAGATGGAGAGTTTTTTTGTGACTAATTATGATTCAAGATATCATACTAATCCTCCAACTGATATTGTGCAGACTCTTTCTCTCATTACTTCAAGTGATGACTAGTTGGGAATCTTCTAGTGTTTTTTTGGCCTTCTATTTTTTTTCATTTGGATCGATATTCTGGGGATATTTGGTTTCTCTCAACTTTCACAGGCACAATGGTTTCTTTTGGGCATGTATGTTTGAACTCTCCTATGGTGGTATTTGTGGGTTGTGGTAATTGATTGCTCCATTCTTTTGTAGCCTCAGTGGTTCTTCTAGATTGTATGGATGTACATTTCTTTTATAGGCTCTATGGACTATGGAGATGAGAATTTTTTGTTGCCAACTCTACTAGTCATGGAGACAAAGTGGTTATAGATACCATGTCTTGTTTCATTTCATTTTTGGATGTAAGATGTTTGTCATTTGTATTGAATGTTAATAGCTAGCATGGAGGAAACCTTTGGTGTATCATTTCATGGTTGTATGACAGAAATAGATGGTTGTAGGCACAGTTGTGGATCATAACTACACTATTTTGTCATTGGGAAAATCATTTCTTTTCTTCATCTCTTGTCTATCAGAGTCATGCATGACTTATCTTCTGTTATGTAGATTTGAAATGGGTTTTGAGGCATGGGCATAGGGTGAATCTACCCCATGTTAGATGTTTATGGCTTTATTTCTATCAGGTTCTTACCTTACCCCTCTGTGGGAAAAATGTGAATCCTTGTATAACTTTCCATATAGGGGTGAAAATGTGAAAATGGGAAATACGTTTTAGAATCAGGGTCTTATGGTTAATAAGTGTTTGGAGAATTAAAATTAATTAAAAAACTTATGAAAAAATAATATGAACTGTGTGTAATACTATACTTTTCTATCTAATAAAAATAGATAAAAGTGATTTCTAACTATGAAAATGTTGGCGGATACCTAAAAAATGAAAACGTCAAAAAATAAGGAGAAGTGTTACCCAGATTCACATTTTTTCCCATGGTCTAGGCATCTTACTGTTAATGAGATCTATATGGTCAAGGGAACTGTAAGAAACATTTTGTAAATTTCCACTTTTTTTATGATATGAAATATGAAGTACCATTATTCACAGAAAAAGAGCCATGACCAGGCTAGTTTGTCATTCTCAAATAATGAAACCACAACACAAAATGTGACGAGGAAATAGGTGGAGGAGTTCATAACTAATTGGGTGATGATGCACTCAAGATTTTCGGTATATGTCGTCATCCACGACCAAATGTTGTAGGTGATGGATATGTTAGAGTAATTGTCACACTTATATTATCGGAAACTAATTATATGAATTAACTTCCATCTTGGGAACATAGATAAACAACCCACCCACTCAAGGTAATTGTGAGGGTTTGTAAGTTTACTAAACCATGCTTGGTATCAAAATCTTCATCTAAGTTTGATCCTAGGTTTTGGTGTAATGGTAACTTCAAACATGGTGTCAAAGCCTTCATCTATTTTTGAGGACCTCATTGGGAATCTATTCCCTAGTTGTTTTTGAAGACCTAAGTGGAAATCAATTATATGGACTAGGGAATCAATTATTTGGACTAACACAGAAATTAAGAACACATACTAACTGCTACTTAAGATAATGATAAAGAGCTAAAAATTTACCAATAAACATTTTTTTATAAGAAAAAGTCTATAAAACTTATTAACGATAATAAAAAGGGAAGGTGCAGCTAATTGAATGTTATGGGCTCATATAAATGTTATATTAGTTGAAAATTAATGTAGAAAGTTAGTTTCACAGTTGTGTGTGTCCTAGATTAAAGTTAGTTCCTATTTTCTAGGTGATGGCTTTTATCTCCCTAAATTGAATGTAAACTTTTATATTTATGATTTAATGATTTAATGATTAATAAGGAGAAGCGTTACCCAGATTCACATTTTTTCCCACAGAGGGGTTTTTATTGTTGTAGTTAGCTGGATATTCATAGATGGTAATCCAATGTATTAAAAAACTCTTGAATATCCCAACTACTCAGAATATAGTGAAGTGTTGGAGGTTGGAAGGGATAGTGGATAGTACTAACAGTTTAATAAGAAATCTAGAATATGTTATTATACAGTACATTAGCATAGAGGGAAACAAACTTGCAGATTTCCTGGCCAATATGGGTTGTCAATCTAGAGATTTGGATTTGGATGTGCTATAGCCTCTTGCTTCTTTAGAGGAAGAATTTGAATTGATTTAGAGTTTGTTGGAAGAAGATACTATTCACCTTAATGGGGGTGATTATTTGATTTATATAATGACATTGAGAAGAGTTCCAACAAAACATATGGCTTACCCTTAGATGGGAATGGAAAAAAGCAATTAATACATATGTCTTAACAGGTGAGTCGTATTGATGGTTTTAATGAGCATCTTCAAGGCTATGAAACAATGGAGATACAAGTGTTTCGTGGAAGGAGGAGAGGAAAATACTCCCTTTTGGTGGCTTGGATCATTGGCCTATTCAAGTTGAAGCATCCTTTATAGGAACTCCAAGAAACAAACTTTTTAGGTTTGAAAACATTTGGCTTACCCATCCAGACTTTATCAGCAATATTGAAAAATCGTGGACAGAGGATATGTATGTTCATGGCACTAAAATGTTCCTCCTGCATAAAAGATTGAAACATATCAAACTCAGGCTTAAAGATTGGAATAAGAATGAATTTGGCAACATTTTTGAAGCCAAAAAAGTTGTTGAATGGAAGCTACATGAAATTAACCAGATCCTCATTACAGATGGCTTCAACGAGGGAAGAAAGGAACAAGCTGAACACCATCAACAGGAATGGGAAGAATTATGCAAGCAAGAGGAGATATTCTGGAAATAGAAATCAAGGGTACAATGGTTAAAAGAAGGAGAAAGGAACACAAGGTATTTTCACAAATCTACCATGGATCACAAGTCTCATAACAGGATCTCAATCATCAAAGATTCTTAAGGAAAGCAACTCAATACGCACAAAGAAATAGAAGCAGCATTGGTTCAACATTTCCAAGGCATATCCAAGGAGCCTCTCTTAGACAGATCACAATTCATTAATGACTTTACAAAGCACATTCCTAAGCTTGTGACAAGAGAAGACAATTATAATCTAAATAGGCATGTGAATGAAGAGGAGGTCAGTGAAGTCATCAAAGAGATGCAAAATGGGAAGGCACCAGGTCCAGATGGTTTTAATGTTGACTTCTTTAAAACATGTTAGGGAATTTTCAAGAGGGATATCCTCGATGTGGTGGAGGACTCTAGGAAAAACAGAACTATTTTTACAGTGCTCAATACATATTTCATATCCTTGATTCCAAAGCAGGATAATGTGATGACACCAGACAGATTGATACCAATAGCATTATGCAATGTGGTGTTCAAAATTATTTCCAAAATAATTGCCAACAGGCTTAAGCCCCTTCTTCCAACTCTCATATTTGAGGAACAAACTAGGTATGTGGAAGGCAGGCAAATTCTCAACAACATCATTCAAGCTCACGAGGTGGTTCACTCACTCAAGAGCAATAGGCAGGCAGGTATGGTTATGCAACTTGACCTAGAAAAGGCTTATGATAAGCTAAGTTCGGCTTACATTAGGAGAGTTCTTATAGCATATGGCTTTGACCATAACTAGGTAAGATGGGTAATGGCCCTTGTAACTACCTCTATTTTTTCAATCCTGTTAAATGGCTCACCATCCGAACCCTTTAACCCTATGATAGGTCTCAGACAAGGAGATCCACTCTCACCCTTCCTCTTTATTCTCATGAAGGAAGGGCTAAGAAAAGCTATCAAATCTTCCAAAGCAAAAGGCAAACTCCAAGGTCTCAAACTCACCATGAACGGAGATGCTTTGATTCATCAACAATTTGTGGACAATACCATGCTACAAGGTATACCCATGGTCAGGGAAGCTCTAGCCTATAAACAAATCCTGAAAGACTTTGCAGTGGCTGTAGGCACAGAGGTAAGCCTTACCAAATCAAAGATTTTCTTTTTTAACATTGACATTGCTATTCAAAGAAATATATCTAGAATTCTAGGCTTTGAAAGAGATATGTTACCCTCCAAATATTTGGGAGTGCTGCTAACAGACAAACCTCTGAGAAAGACAATTTTGGAGCCTGTGACTAATAAGCTACATGACAAAACCCAGAAATGGACAAATAGGTCTTTTAATTTAGTAGGACAAATAGTGCTCACAAAAGTTGTCCTACAAATTGTCCCCATTTTTATGTTTTCAACCCTTCCAGCTCCTAAAGGAGTCATGCAACAATCTAGAAATACCCAAAGATATTTTCTTTTGGGCAAAGGGGAAGAAAACAAAAATGGGCCTTGGTGGCCTGGGAAAAGATCTGTAAACCCAAGGCACATGGATTTTTGGGACTGGATGATCCTGAAATGGTAAAAAAGGTTTTGGGGGCAAAACTATGGTGGAGATTCCTAAAAGATTCGGCTTCCCCTTGGGCCCAAATTTGGAAATAGAAATATGCAAACAATTTACAAGAAAAGGACCACACTAGAATGTCTAGGCTCATTAAAGGCTCCCACATTTGGAACAAAGATTGGGAGAATAGAGCCATTTTGCAGAAACACAGTTTCTGGGAAACCAGAGGTGGAAACCTTGCTTGGTTTTGGGAAGATAACTGGCAATAGGAACCTAAACTGTTAAGAGAAGAATTCACCAATCTCAAGAACGATACTGACAACAAAGGGTTACACAGGGTAAATGACTTCTGGGATCAGGAACGAAGAGAGGGAAAATGGATAATATCGAAGAACCTGCTTTACAGTGATGACTCCCCATTAAAGGCACAAACAGAATCTTTAATGGCCATCTTGGAATAGAGAAAGATTCTGACATTAGCAGATTCAGACCAGCTGAGATGGGGCAATAACAATGAAGGTAACTTTAACCTCAAAGAGGCCAAGTGCATAGCTCGTGGACTTGACTATCCAAACCCTGATGGGGTATGGAAGGACCTATGGCAGAACCAAAGCTCGATGAAAATCAAATTGTTCACGTGGTTAATGCTGCATAAAAAAATTCTAACCTCGGAAAATCTTAGGAAAAGAGGGGTATCCGGTCCATCTAGGTGCTAGCTATGTGAATTGCAAGTAGAAACCATGGATCACCTACTCAACCTCTACCCATTCACTTCCACTTTGTGGAACTAGGTAGCTTCAATATTTAGACGAACAGATAGGGACTTGGGCAGCATTAACAGTACTTTGAAGAAGTGGAGGAAAAATTTCTCTGACAATGAAGTAATCAACAAATCTTGGGTTCTAGTTCCAGGCTTTCTAATCTGGGATGTCTAGAAAGAACACAACAATAGAATATTCAAGAACAGGAAAGGTTATCCCCAGAACATTATGGCTCAAATTTTAAGACACCTCAATGGGACAGTAGGGACCCTCATTAAAAACCCCCTGAGGACCAACCTAAAGATAAGGATGTGCAGATACTACTGCATTTGGGTCTTCAGGGGCTTGCCCCACAGGGAAAAAACATGAATGTAAGCGATATAATTATTGATAGGGATTTCTGGCAACACCCCCCCCGGGGGGATTTTTGAAATGCAATATAGATGGGGCCTCCAAAGGAAACCCGGGTATGGAGGGCTATGGAGGAGTAATAAGAGATGAAAGGGTTACATGAAAACCATATTTCATAGCCATTTGGGTAAATCCACTAACAATATGGCAGAACTTATGGCTCTTGAGCAATGTCTAGAAATCTTGAGGGACTCAGATCTCCATAATACCACAATTGAAGTTGATTCCGAATTGATTATTAATTCCATCAAGAAAATTTGCTATGGCTCTACTCCAGATAAAGTATCAAGACATTGGTGGCTTCTGCAAGTGTATCAATGGATTCAATCCCACCTGTAGAACATGAGAACCCTTAGTTTTACTCATGTGCACTGAAAAACCAACAAAGTAGCAGACATATTAGCTGATGAAGGCGCTTGTTGTGCTAAGAGCAATACAATTTATGATTGGATAGAGACCCCACAAGGCAGATTGAGGGAAGAGTGTCTCAAGCAGGCAAGCATGGACAAGGAGCTCTATCAAAGCAGGGGAAACTAAAAGGTTGTTGACTAAAGGAAACAGGGGAATTTTGATCTTTTATGGTGAAGTAGTGCATGGATATTTGGTCTTCGGGAGGGAATTTGTACCGAGAACTCTTCATCCCCAAAGTTATCAGGTGGTAATTCTCTAAAGACGTGTCTTTTCATGAAAACTAAATTCTCTAAAGAAAACTCTATTCTTTAAAAGTCGATTCTTTTCATGAAAACTAAATTCTCTAAAGAAGAACTCGCTTTGCCAGGCGATGGGTTAACATGCTAGTAGTTAAGCAGATTTGCAGCAATCCTAGGGATTTTGCATGGCAACTTGCAAGGAGGTTACCATGCCTATTGGACCCGAACTTAACTTAAAAAATGGCTTTATTTGACTTTGGGTTTGGGTGCGGTGTTATCTTCCGTGCTTTTTTCACTTCTAGGTTGGGATCGGTGGATTTTGGGCAGACTACATGCTCAAGGGTTATCCCTCCAGGCAGACTCGAAATCCATTTATGGTGGCCTCTATTTCCTCATCAGGTCTGATTCAAGAATTAAAGAGTTTGCATGTTTTCGTTTCAATATGGAGCTTCATCCGTCAGATCTCTGAATGTGGATCGAACAGTCTTGACGATTGATTGTATTTTGAAGGTCTCGTAGTTATGTTTGTGGGCCCTTGGCCCGAATTTTGAGCCTTTGGCTCAGCGCCTAAGGCTTTGTGTAGCTAGTTAACTCTATGGCCCACAGCTCCTTTGGAATGTTGTAATTTATGCAATCTGTTTTTCCGATACAATTGAATATAAGGACCGACTCTTGCTTCAGCAAAAAATAATAATATCAATCCCTTAGGTTTATTAATGCAAGGGTTTGTATTCCTAGGGTATAATATTATTCATAGAGTTTATAATATTAATCCTAGGGTTTGATATTAAAACTAAATCCAATGTACTAGTGGTTTTATATATAAATTGCAATGAAGAATTCATAAATAGAATAAAAAACT
>APFE031544971.1:13824-47556 GCA_000404065.3 Pinus taeda | reverse complement strand
ACTAACCAATATTAATCATGTTTAATAACATCTCTTATTTGATTGATATTATATACCTAAGGGATTAATAAATCTAAGGATTTAGTCTCTTCAGTTTATTAATTTCATAGTCACCATAATGAATGTTCTAAAATTGTGATAAACCCGTAGTCAACCATATTTTTTTTAGTGAACTAGGTTTATTTTAGGGTTTATAATTTTTATTTTAGGATTCATATACCTTAGTTTTATAATACCAATCCCTTGGGTTTATTATTCACTTGGGTTTATAATATCAATCCCTTAGGTCTATTAATGTAAGGGTTTGTATTCATTGGGTATAATATTATTCATAAGGTTTATAATATTAATACTAGGGTTTAATATAAATCCCATGGGTTTATAATCATGGTGAACCATGGTTCAATGTCACATTGTAACAAAGATTGTCTCAATATGAAAATCAACCATAGCCTACCATGGTCAACCATAGTCTGACATCGAATTGTGCCAAAGATTGTCTCAATATGAAAATTAAGCATGGTCAACCATGGTAAACCATGTCCATTTTTTAATTTATAATATTTATCTTAAGTTTTATATGCCTTGGGTATATAGTATTTATCTCTTGGGTTAAATATCATTCCCTTGGGTTTTGAATATTAATCCCTTTGGTTTCTAATATCAATCCCTTATATTTATTAATCTAAGGGTTCTTATTCCTAGGGCTTAATATTACTCATAGGATTTAGAATATTAATCCTTGGGTCTAATATAAATCCCCTTAGTTTATGATCATGGTGAACCATGGTCCAACGTCACATTGTGACAAATATTTTATCAATATGAAAATCAACCATGGTCAAACATTGCATTGTGACAAAAGATTGTTTGCATATGAAAATAAATCATGGTCAACCATGTTGCAACATTGCATTATGAAAAAGATTGTCTCAACATGAAAATCAACCATGGTTAACCATGATAATTTTATGGTTTACAATATTTATCTTATGGTTTATATATCTTAGGTTATTTATTCCTTGTGTGTAATATTATTACCTTGGGTGTTTAGTATTGATCCCTTGGGTTTATTAATCTAAGGGTTCATATTCCTTGGGTGTACTATTATTCATAGGGTTAATAATAATAATCCATGGGTTTACTATAAATCTCATGGATTTAGTTAATTAAATTGGGTTGATAATATTCATCCCTTTGGTTTAATATTACTCCAAACAATAGACAACCATAGTCAAGTATAGTCAACCACATTTATTTTAGTCAACCATGTGTTGGCATTATGATACAGGTATGACACAAGTGTTGTCCTTGATGGAAACTCTCTCAGATGAAAGATCACAGTATAGCAGGTAAATAGCAAGAATGAAGAAAGAAAGGTATACGCAGGTTCACTATATACCAAGCAGTGTATACACGTAGGTTCACTATATACGAAGTCATGTATACGAAAAAGTATACACAGGTTCACTATATGCCAAGTCGCGTATACACACAAGTTCAATATATACAAAGGCGTGTATATCGTACACACGCACTTTCACAGAAGGAAAGGCGTGTACATGTTGGAAAACTAATTTTTGGTCCATGGTATTTGGTCTGAGGTATTAACCCCAGGTATTGGGTCCAAGGTAATGGTCCTACGTGGTTTTGGACCATGGTATTGAGAGAGGCCTCAACCTATATAAGGAGAAGAATATCATTAGGCCAAAGTGCAAGTGTGAAAGTGATGAATATATAATGAAGTGTGAGATCTAGTATGTAGGTTATGGGTATGTGATGCTTTGCTAAGGATGCACCTATGTGGCGAATGAAGGTTGATGGACCGGGATCATGAAGACTAAAATGCATTACATGTGGTTGTTGTAGGGTTTTAGGTTCTACTATGTGTTCTGGTGACTGTGGGTTTTAGTGATTCAGTACTTGGGTGATTCAGAGATTAATGATGTAGATATAGTTGATGGTCGTATTGAAGTGGTGATTGATTTTGTATTGATGGATCCAGTCTGAAAATTTATGAAATGTGGTCCCTAGAAGAAAAGGGAAGGTCGTAGCCTTCTGTAGGCCGGCGCCTACATACTATTAAATATATCGGCTAGTACAAGAGCTAGGGGGTTGTAGCTCGCTTCCAGTAGAAGATGGAGAAAGAGAGAAGGTTGTAGAGTTCTGCAGGTGGGTGCCTGCGTATTGGTATGAGTCTACGCCAATACAATGTAAATGGGTTTTTCTTATCTTAAAGAAAACAACAGCAGGTGGTTTTTCCCACATTGGGTTTCCACCTTATATCATGGTGTTCATGTGTGTGTCTTATGTGTGATGATCTGTTCTATTTTTACTGCACCGGGTTACTATTTATATGGTTAATGAAGTTCTAATATGATGAATTAACTGAATCATAAGTTTACTGAATATACGCTAGTTGCATTAAACACAGTTGCGTATACAGGCGAGTTGCCTTAACTGAAGTAGCATATATGAATTTGAATATGGAAATGAAAAGTTACTGATTTGATAATACTGATTCACCCGCCCCCCCCCTCAGTATTATTTCCAACAATTGGTATCAGAGCAGGTCCTCCAGAAGAAGCTTGATCGCTTGAAGGAAGATCTATCATCATGAGTAACTACGAAAGAGAGGGATCCATTAGACCACCAATCTTTGATGGGAGCAATTTTGTTTATTGGAAGATAAGAACCACAACCTATCTACAATCGCTTGGAATGGATATTTGGGGAATCATGGAAGGAGGATATACATTTCCATCAGCAATTCCTACAGATATAGTAGGTAGAAGGAAATATAAAATCAATGCCAAAGTTGTTGCTATCTTATTGGTAAGTTTGTCAAAATCAGAGTTTGTCAAGGTCATACAACTGAAATCAGCCAAAAAAATATGGGACAAAATCATTCTAAGCTACGAAGGAGATGCTCAAGTAAAACGTGCTAAGCTTCAAACTCTCAGAATTCAGTATGAAACTCTTAAGATGCATATTAATGAAAGCATAGATAATTACTTCCTACGTATAGATGAGATTGTCAATTGTATGAAGAATCTAGGTGAAGAAATTAAGGAAGTTGTCTTAGTTGAGAAAGTTTTGAGATCCTTGTTTGCTAAATTTGAATCCAAAGTGTCTGCCATAGAAGAAAAGGAGGATCTGCAGAATATCACTATGACACAGCTTCACGGAATCTTAACTACTTTTGAAATGAGAAAAGGAGGACCATCAAATATGAGAGAAGTCGCATTTAAAGTATTAGCAAAGGGAAAAGAAAAACTCAGTGAATCAGGATACATTTCAGAAGAAGAATATGAGGTAAATTTTGTCAAGAATCTTCAATGGGGATCTAGAAGGTTCAAAGGTAAGCTACCTTTCAAATGTTTTTCTTGTGGTAGAGTTGGTCATTACGCTACTAGATGCCCTCATAACAAAGGAAAGATATCTGAAGAAGGTAATAGAGGTTATTATACTCATGATAACAGTAATGAATCATCCAATAGTGATGAAGACAATCAAGAAATTAAACTTCTCATGGCATATGAAAATAATGACGTAGAAAAAGAAGAAGTTACCAGATTAAAAGTTCAGCTGGAGATAGCAACCAAAGTAAGGGAGCAGCTGCAGTAAAAGATCATACCATAACAATCCAGAGACTTGAATCTAAGATCCTCTCTCTAAAATAAGATCTTGAAAAATAAAAGAAGAAGAATGAAGAAGCTCTTGAAGAACAAGAACATGAAGTGCTCAAACTAAGGCAACAAATGGAAGAAAGAAGAAAAGCCGAAGAAAACATAAAGAAGCGATATCTGGAAAAGGAATAACAACATCAAGTTGAGGTAAATATCTTAAAAGGTAAATTAGAAGAAAATGATAAATTGTTACGATTTGAAGACAATACTAAGATTTTGGATGATATTCTTAGTAGTCAAAGATCCCATGCTATCAAAATTGGTCTTGGTTTTTATGAAACTATTGAAGGTGAATCTAGCTCATAGGGTAAGGCAAGGAACATTAATGCAAAACCTGAAATTCTCAACAAGGAGATAAGAAGTCAACCCAAGCAACAACCAAGGAAAGAAATACTTCAAAGAAAATCTTTTGCTCCTAATTGTGGAAATGATAAACGGTTATTTCCTCCGATGAGTAATGTTGAATTTTATGAATGTCATAATCTTGGACATGTTGCAGCCGGATGTAGTAGTAGAATGGTTCAAGACCATCACACAGAAAGATCATCACATTCCAGGTACTTTAAGGGATATTGTTTTGCTTGCAATATGTTTGGTCACAAAGCTATTTATTGCAATAAAAGGAATATGAAACATGTAAGATGTTATGCATGTAACAAGTTTGGACATAAAGTAAAGGAATGCAAGAGCAAAATTCAAACACCAAAGCAAAAGGAGCATACATCATCCCAATCTCAGGTATTGAAGAAGACAAAATTAGTGTCAGAAAGATGTGGCACAACTTAGTTAGCAGACATAATAGACCCAGGGGAAGCTGAAAGTATAAACCTTAAGTATTCCAATTTGCATACACAAATATTATGAAGAGAAGTCACATATATATGTGAGTTAAAGGCTGCAGAGTCGCGTATATGGAGCTCTGAAGAAAAAGAAATATAACATATTCAGGAAAAGAAGTCTGATATGGTTCGATCATGGTATATGTTGGTTGGCATAGGATCAGGGGGAGCATATGCTTCGAATAATGCATTTTTGGCATTATGGTTATAAGTCTTTGGTGATGATGCTTATGTATACATCTTACTACTTATTGTTGGTTGGTCAAGAGAGTGGTATTGCAGGTTACAGGTCCGGATGTTGTTGACAGATGCTTATGGTGCAGATCATATATGGTGTATGATATGGTCTTGATTAGATTGCTGGTCTTTGTTATAAAATTCATGAATGTCATTTGGTGTAAAGGTCTTGCAAAGACCTAATTTGTACCCCCACTCTACATGGGAAGGATGATGTAATAATTTCTATTTTCAGTCATGTATAAACATTTGGTATACCCCCACTTGGTTGGATGGATAAGTCAAAGTGATGTATTCCCACTTAGTTGGGAGATTGATGTATGTATGAGTCATTTTTGATAGGAAGGTCATACTCACTTTGTTGAGTTGTAGAGTCATGTTATTCTTTTAAAAATATCTTTGCAGACTCGGCATGTGCTCAGGGGGAGCATGGATGGATTGATAAATCTTAGCATGTACAAAGGGGGAGCTCAATCAGAGATTTCAGCATGTACTCAGGGGGAGTATGGACAGCAGAATGTATATCAAGGGGGAGAATATCTTGGTGCACCCTTTACCCTTGATGTCAAAGGGGGAGAGTGACTTGGTGTGATTATTGCCATCAAGTCCAAATGGGATATTGTTGGCGTTATGATACAGGTATGACACACGTGTTGTCCTTGATGGAAACTCTCTCAGATGAAAGATCACAGTATAGCAGGTAAACAGCAAAAATGAAGAAAGAAAGGTATACGCAAGTTCACTATATACGAAATCGCATATACGAAAAAGTATATGCAGGTTCACTATATACCAAGTTGTGTATACACGTAGGTTCACTATATACAAAGGTGTGTATATCATACACATGCACTTTCACAGAAGGAAAGGTGTGTACATGTTGGAAAACTAAGTTTTTGTCCGTGCTATTTGGTCCATGGTATTTTGGTATTGGTCCATGGTATTTGGTCTGAGGTATTGACCCCAGGTATTAGGTCCAAGGTAATGGTCCTACGTGGTTTTGGACCATGGTATTGAGAGAAGCCTAAACCTATATAAGGAGAAGAAGATCATTAGGCCAAAGTGCAAGTGTTCAAGTGATGAATATTTGATGAAGTGTGAGATCTAGTATTTAGGTTATGGGTATGTGATTCTTTGCTAAGGATGCACCTATGTGGCGAATAAAGGTTGATGGACCGGGATCATGAAGATTAAAGTGCATTATATGTGGTTGTTGCAGGGTTCTGGGTTTTGCTATGTGTTCTGGTGACTATGAGTTTTAGTGATTCAGTAGTTGGGTGATTCAGAGATTGATGATGCAGATATAGTTGATGGTCGTATTGCAGTGGTGATTGATTTTGTATTGATGGATCCAGTCTGAAAATTTATGAAACGTGGTCCCTGGAAGAAAAGAGAAGGTCGTAGCCTTCTGTAGGTCAGCGCCTACGTACTAGTAAATATATCAGCTAGTACAAGAGCTAGGGGGTTGTAGCTCCCTTCTTGTAGAAGCTGGAGAAAGAGAGAAGGTTGTACAAGCCTTCTACATGTGGGTGCCTACGTACTGGTATGAGTCTGTGCCAGTACAAGATTGTAAACAACATTTTCTTATCTTAAAGAAAACAACAGCAGGTGGTTTTTGTCATGCATTGGGTTTCCACCTTATATCATGGTGTTCATGTGTGTGTCTTATGTGTGATGATCTGCTCTATTTTTACTGCACCTGGTTACTGTTTATATGGTTAATGAAGTTCTGATATGATTAATTAACTGAATCATAAGTTTACTGAATATACACTAGTTTCATTAAACACAGTTGCGTATACACGCAGGTTCCCTTAACTGAAGTAGCATATATGAATTTGAATATGGAAATGAAAAGTTACTGATTTGATAATATTGATTCACGCCCCCCGCCCCCTTCTCAGTATTATTTCCAGCACCATGTTTATTTTAGGGTTTATATTATTTATTTTAGGGTTTGTATACCTTGGGTTTATAATATTAATCCCTTCGATATAATATCCTTCGTCAACCATGTTGCAATGTCACATTGTGAGAAATATTGTCTCAATATGAAAATCAACCATGGTCAACCATGATAATTTCAGGGTTTACTTCCCATGGGTTTACAATATCAATCCTTTGGGTTTATTAATCTAAGGGTCCATATTCCTCTGGTGCACTATTATTCATATGGTTCATAATATTTATACTTGGGTTTAGTATAAATCTCATTGATTTAATTAATTAAATTGTGTTGATAATATTCATCCCATGGGTTTAATATTACTCCCAACCATAGTGAACATGAGTTAGCCATTGTCAACCATAGTCAACTATAATAAACCATATTTATTTTAGTCAACCATGTTTATTTTAGGGTTTATAATATTTATTTTAGGTCTTATATACCTTAGGTTTATAATATTAATCCCTTGGGTCTAATACCCTTGGTCAACCATGTTGCAACATTGCACTAGGAGAAATATTGTCTCAATATGAAAATCTACCATGGTCAACCATGATAATTTTATGGTTTACAGTATATATCTTAGGTTTTCTATATCTTACATTTATAATATTTATCCCTTGATTGTAATATTATTCCCCTGGGTTTGTAAGATAATTCCATTAGGTTTATTAATCTAAAGGTTCATATTCCTAGGGTGTACTATTATTCATAGGGTTCATAATATTAATATGTAGGTTTAATATCAATCCCATGAATTTAATTAATTAAATTGGGTTGATAGTAATCATCCCCTGGGTTTAACATTACTCTCAACCATAATCAACCATAGTCAACCATGGTCAACCATGTTTATTTTAGGGTTTATAATATTTATTATAGGGCTTATATCACTTAGGTTTATAATAGTAATCCCTTGGGTCTAATATTATTCCATTGAGTTTATAAAATTTTGAGGTTTTAGAATTAATCCTTGGGTCCAATATTAATCCTTGGGTCTAATATAGATCCCCTAGGTTTATAATCATGGTCCACCATGGTCCAACATAACATTGTGACAAGAATTTTCTCAATATGAAAATCAATGACAACCCAACATTGCATTGTGACAAAAGATTTTCTGCATATGAAAGTAAATCATTGTCAACCATGGTCAACCATGTTGCAACGTCATAGTGTGACAAAGATTGTCTCAATATGAAAATCAACCATGGTCAACCATGCTAATTTTACGGTTTACAATATTTATGTTAGGGTTTATATATCTTCGGTTTATAATATTTATGCCTTCTGTGTAATATTATTACCTTGGGTGTTTAGTATTGATCCCTTGGGTTTATAATATCAATCCGTTAGGTTTATTAATCTAAGGGTTCATATTCATAGGGTGTAATATTATTCATATGATTTGTAATATTAATACTTGGGTTTAATATAAATCTCATAACTCTCCTAACAATAGTCAACCATGGTAAACCATATTCAACCATAGTCAACCATATTGATTTTATTCAACCATGTTTATTTTAGGGTTTATAATATTTATTTTAGGGTTTTTATACCTTGAGATTATAATATTAATCCCTTGGATATAATATCAATGGTCAACACTTCAGGAAGAATTGAGCTCTGTGAAATGGGGATTAGGGTTTAGGCGTGCCTTCCCTGGGCTCTGAACCCTCTGCCACGGCAGGCCTGTAAAACTCATACCTTTGTTAACCAAAGCAGACGTGACCGCAACTGACAGAACGTAAGGAATTGACAGCAAGCAGTATGTCGCCCTCCCAGGGCTGGACGAAGCGCCTCCCCCGCATCACGATGGCCAAAAGCAGAAAGGCGCAGCCACAGCGAATGAGACGGTCCAAAATAGCACCCAACAGGAAAACAATCAACAAAGAAATGATGAATCGACTCAAAAGGAAGCAAATACGGCCAGATCGTCCACATGCTGACCAGTAGCTACTGTCAGACCCACGGTGGAATTCCCCAGCCACAGAATCAATGCCAGAATACAATATATGAGGGACCATGCTATGATAGGCAAATTTATCAGTATTTGGCCAACGGAGAAAGCACTCAGAAGCTAGATAAACACAAAATGGAATCCAAAGGGCCACATTACCCTGCACCTAGGACCTAAAGGGTTTTTTACAGCAGTCTTTAACTGCCTGGAAGATAGAAATAGGATTATAGATGGAGGGCCTTATTTCTTTAACTCTGAAGGACTCTTTCTCAAAGCATGGGTTGAAAGATTTAACCCGGACAAGGAAGATATCAGTTATGCTCCAGTCTGGATCAGGTTATATTCACTACCATGGGAATATTGGGAAGAAAGCTCACTACAAGAAATAGGAAATACACTGGGCGAGTTCGTCAAGGTTGTTGAGGATACAAAGCTCTACAAATACACTTCATATGGCCGCATCCGCGTCTATATGGATCTCAAACAACCTCTGCCAGACACGGTAAGGTTCCTGCATGAAGATGTTGAATGGATCCAACTGATAGATTATGAACATGTTCCATTTAGGTGTAGAAAATGCCATAATCTAGGGCACATTTTTCGAGACTGTCCCCTAAACAGGAAAATGCCCACTAGCACAAATGCAGATAACCAGGAACCTGATGGTTTTACAAAAGTTGTCAATCGTCGAAGAGGTAACAAAAAACCCACTACCAATGGTAAAATAGATCAGGCCAACAAAACTAAACCCTCAATACCCAATAGCTTCGAGATCCTTGCCAATCTGGATACGCAAGGCCCAACTCAAGAAATGCAAAAGGTCAAAGACCTTATCAGAGAATTACCAGCGGGTCCTTCGCAACAACCAAAGGATTCTCAATCCAACAAAATGCTTAACATCTCTCAATCCGATCCGCAGGCAGGGGTTTCTCAAGAAATGGAAATGGATACCCCAGAATCAAGCTCCAAGACACTGAAGGAGACAGAGGAAGTCTTCCCAGAGACCCAGATGATGGATGAAGATCCTGAGAACATTGACATAGGAGAACTAGACATTCTTAGTCTGGAACTAGCATGCAAGACTGGCAACTTTGACAAGATTCCAGACAGGCAACTGGACAAACTAGAAGAGGTCTTAAAAAAAGCGCACAAGAAACATTCTCTCGGGGTTCAAATTGGTAGCCCATGGGATGGCAAGTTCATCACAAAAGACAGTAAGAAAAGGGGAAGAAAAACAACCTTAGAAAGGACCATCAAGATAGGCGAAGTGCTAGTGGAGTCAGGCCGATATGTGAAGCTGACCAAGTACTTTAACATTCATCCTAATCCTTCTCAATGAAGTTGATATCATGGAATATAAGAGGGCTCAACAGCCCAAGGAAAGGAAGACTCTTAAAAAACATGCTTATGCAGGAAAAACCCAATATTCTCTTTATGCAAGAAACCAAATGCAGTATGTCAATTTTGGAAAAGATAGCAGCAAAAGTTTGGCCCGGAGGGCAAGTCACAGCAGTTGATGCTCAAGGTGCCTCTGGGGGCTTAGCAATTCTCTGGGATGCAAGAGTAATACAACTTAGTAACATACATGCAAACAAGAACTTTATTCAGGCAATCTTCCATTTAATTGGAACCAACACTCATGGTCATCTCACTAATGTTTACTTCCCACAGGATACTAATTTGAAAGCAGAGATTCTGGAACACCTCTCTACACTCAACTCTAACAGATATCACCCTCTTTGGATAGCAGGAGGAGGCTTCAACATGATTGCAAGAATGGAGGAAAAGCAGGGCGGCAGAGACAATGGAATCAGAGATGGACACTTACTCAAAGATTTCATCCAGTCAAACTGGCTAATAGATCTTCCATCAAATAATGGTCTATTCACTTGGACCAACAAAAGGGAAGGAGCACAGCATATAGCTTCAAGGTTAGACCGTTTCTTAGTCTCGGATAATGCGCCTTACCTGGGAGGAGAGCTTATAGCCTCCATTCTGCCAATATCAGGATCAGACCACTGGCCTATCGCACTCCAATGGCATCGGCCAGGTAATAATACTAAACGCCCTTTCCGTTTTGAGACTTTCTGGCTTACCCATCCAGAATTTAATGAATTTGTTAGACAAACCTGGATCAAATTCAATCCCACAGGGGGATCCAAAATGGCCAACTTCCAAAAAAAATTGAAATTCCTCAAAAGAGAAATTAAACATTGGAATCATACCACCTTTGGCAACATTTTCAAAGCTCGGGCCACTCTCAATCAGGAAATGAAGCTAACTCAGCAAAGGATCATCAAAGAAGGACGATCTGTGGAACTAGCAAAACAGGAACAAGCTATCGAAGATCAACTTCTCAACAGAGCTCAACAGGAGGAGATCCTTTGGAGACAGAAATCACGAATCAGATGGCTTAAGGATGGCGAAAAGAACACCAAGTTCTTTCACAAAACTACGGTGCAACGCAGAATGCACAATCTCATCTCCCATATTCAAAATGATCAAGGAGAAAGAATTGAGACGCATGAAGGCATTGAAGAGAATTTTCTCAGATACTTCAAGAAGGTCCACCAAGAACCCAGTACTGACAGACTTCCTGGAATAGAGAAAATTCTACAGCAGATACCCAAATTGATAACCGATGAGCATAATCTCCTTCTCCTTCAACCAATCCAGTTACACGAAGTGGATAGTGCTGTCAAGCAATTAAAAGCCAGAAAAGCACCAGGCCCTGATGGATTTACCTCAGATTTCTTTCACCACTTCTGGGATCTCATTCAAATAGAAGTATGGCAATTGGTTGAAGAATCTCGTGCATTAAGATGGATGTACCCTGGGCTGAATGCCACATTTATGGCTCTTATCCCCAAGACAGAGGAAGCCAATACGCCTGATAAGTATCGACCGATAGCTCTTTGCAACATCATATACAAAATTGTTTCAAAAGTTATTGCTACTCGGTTGAAACCTCTGCTCCCTCTTATTATTTCTCTAGAGCAATCCGAATATGTGGAAGGTCGCCAGATCACGGACGAAATTATTCTCACCCATGAAATAATTCACTCTCTGAAGCAAACCAAGAAGCCAGGTATGTTGTTAAAAATAGATCTATCCAAAGCTTTTGACAGTATCAGTTGGCAGTATATTCAAAAAATTCTCAATGCTTTTGGCTTCGACCCCTCATGGACTAGATGGATCCTCAGCCTTCTGACTTCTTCTTTCTTCTCTGTACTCATCAATGGTATCCCCTCTGATACATTTCGTCCTTCTAGAGGAATTAGGCAAGGAGATCCACTCTCACCATTCCTTTTTGTTATAATTGCCGAAGGATTGGGCCGCAACATCAATTCTGTTATTGCCTCCCGCTGTCTTAAAGGTCTCTCTTTCAACAATGTCCCTGCCTTTTCTCACCAACAATTTGTAGATGATAACATGTTATTTGGTCAACCGTCTGTTCAAGAAGCCCGTAATCTCAAATCAATTCTTGCAAACTTCTCGGATGCCTCAGGAGCTCTCATTAACAAAGTCAAATCTCAGATTTTCTTCTTCAATACGCCCCCCACCACTCAAAGAGCAATTGCCCGCATCCTTGGCTTCACCATCGCTTCTCTTCCTTCCAAATACTTGGTAGCTCCATTAATTGCCTCGGCTCTCAAGCACTCCTCTTGGAATAACCTGTTAGAAAAGCTAGAAGCTAAATTGTTCCTATGGACACATAGCTCTTAATATGGCTAGCAGGTTAGTGCTAATCAAAGTTGTTTTACAGTCCATGCCTCTTTATCTCTTTTCCATATTGGCTGCACCAAAGTGGGTTCTCAAAGCGATAAAGCAGCTTCAGCGTAACTTCGTATGGGGAAATTCAGGTCCGACCAGAAAGTGGGCTCTAGTCAAATGGGAAAAAGTATGTCTACCTAAAAAAGCTGGTGGCATTGGGCTTAGAGACCCAGAACACAGCAATATGGTAATGGGAGCGAAAATCTGGTGGAGATGGCTCTCAAATCACAGCACTCCTTGGGCCTCCCTATGGACAGCAAAATATGCTGGAAATGTTCCCATAGAGGAGCGAATTAGGATGTCAGAAGTTAGTAAAGGCTCAGTTATATGGAACTCCGCTAACCAACATAGAAGTTTAATACAAAAGCATAGTTTTTGGGATGTGAAGGATGGCCACACAGCAAGGTTTTGGGAGGATTCTTGGTAGCAGCTTCCAAACCTCAGGGACACTATTCTGGGACTTCTAGGCCAAGAAATAAATCAGTATGATAAGGTGAGTCAATTTTGGGACTTACAAACAGCCCAAGAACACAGAAAATGGAAAGAAGTTAATCAAATAATACCTCACAGCACGGAGCAAACTCTTCTATCTCTTTCTACAGAACTTCAAAAACAGAAAATTTTATCTTCAGCAGGTATGGACATTCTCAGATGGGGATACAAGGAAAAAGGTACTTTTACCTCCCGAGAAGCCTACAAAATCATCATTAAAGACAGGGTCATCAAAGATAAACTGTGGAACAACATATGGAACTCCTCTATTTGGCCGAAGGTCTCTACGTTTCTGTGGCTTCTATCTCACAACAGGGTTCTCACATGGGATAATCTGAGGAAAAGGACATTCTGTGGGCCTTCCATGTGTCCCAACTGCAAACAGGAAGAGGAATCAGTATTACATCTTATGCAATCCTGTCAATTAGCAAGGAAACTCTGGGAAAAAATCACATTCCGCTGTCAAAGGGAAGGCAGAGTGCAGGGGGACAGTAACGGCACCCTTCGCACCTGGACCCAAGAGCCTTATCAAAGCAAAATTTTAAACACTCTATGGCAACTCATACCGGGAATATTAATGTGGAATCTTTGGAAAGAGAGAAACAGAAGAATCTTTAAAGATCAATCAATGTCAATTGAGCAGATTTGGACCGGACTGCACCATAACATTCAAGAAACAGTATCCATCAAAGCCTGGTCCATAGAGGATCTCCCATCTCTCCCACAGGAACAAGCTATATGGAGCAACTGGCAAATCCAATTAAAGCATTCGATATCATCCAAGGAAAACTCTTCAAAGCATCAGGAATCTCCAGCTCAATGGACTCCTCCGCCAATCAATGTGTTTCAGCTGAACTTTGATGGGGCCTCAAGGGAAATCCAGGAAAAACGGGATATGGTGGAGCGATCAGAAATCATCAAGGTACTCCACTCATAACTTTTCTGGGCTCAATTGGTTGGAATACCAATAATGCAGCAGAATTGGAAGGATTATGGAGAGGGTTAAATCTGGCGCAAGAGCGTGGGTTTCTTCCTCTTATTGTGGAAGGGGACTCACAAATCATTATCAATATGGCCTCGAAACTTCTGCAGGGATCCCCTGTTCATAAGGTAAGTACCAGCTGGAGAATGGCTCCTAGACTCGAGCTTCTCAATCAATGGCTTATTCATAACCAAGCAATTTCCTTCAAACACATCAGAAGAGAAGGGAACAAGCTGGCGGACTTTTTGGCGAATTTAGGAGTGGAAAGTGGAAGGGAGTTCTTTGACGGATCTCTATCTAGGATAGCTTCGGAAAATCAACTCTCGAACTTCCACACCATCGTAAAAAACGATATGCAGTCGAAGGAAGATTCACACCCGGATGCGGGTGATATAATGAGGTGTTAAATGCCATGCATGCGGACGAGGCAGCTGGCATTCTCACTCGCTGGTTCAGGCGATTCGAGGCAGAGCGTTTATTCCAGGCGAGTTATTACAGTCAGGTTAATAAAGGCTCCAGGTACCCGAGGGATGAATGCGAGTTATTACAGTCCGGAATACATTCACCGCTGCTCAGATAAGATGAGGTCTTCAGGTTTCACTATTGTGTTTTGCATCCGGTGGTCAGCTCCTCAGCTCCCAGGCGTCAAGCAGCGAATTTGGATGCCCCCATGGATCCTTAACTGGTATCAGCTGAACCGGTTCAGGTATCTGGCATTCTTCACAGTTGATTGGTTTATTGTGTTATTCCTCTCGTTCTGTGTCAGTTATAAGTATTTTGTATCGTGTGACTCTGTTAAATGTTTGGTTTGGGTCGCTTATAAGCAAATCTAGTCAGTGCCTCGAGCGCTCTCTGTCTCTGCTTGGGTTTGTCTGTTGATTCAGTTCAGTTACCTCGAACTCTCTAGACGGGTCCTCAGCCTAGGAGTCAGTTCCTCAACCTGGGTCCCTTTTCTCTGTGTCTGGACGCTTCACCACAATTGTCTGTCTCCCGTCACCTCCATTTGGCAAAGTCTATTAGTCATGGTCTGGCGTCGCGGCACTCCCAGGCGGGGAAGCAATTCTGGGTTGCGTGGAGGCTCTCGGGGCAGGGGTAACCCTGTCCCTCAACGTATAACGCCATTAACCTCAGCATCTCCTCCCTCTCCACCCTCTGATAGTTCTGGTCCTACCCTGAATAGCTCATTTCATTCAGCCCGGTTTAAATTCAGAAGCAAGCTCAATAGGCCGCTCATCTCAGCCACTGTTACTATCATTTTCTCGGAGGAGGAAGCTGAGTTTACCAGCTCAGAGGAAACCTCCAGGGATCAGTCTCATTCCCATAATTACAGCGATTTTCAAGGAAGCTTAGCTGAGGTCGTCCAAAATGATTCTGCTGCTATGAACGAGGAGGGCCAGCAGAAAGACCTCCATCCTCAGTCAGCCTCGACTCATGAACCAATCATTGAGTGTGAACCTGCTAGCCTTTCTGGCAATGTTTTGAACCTGGTTCTCCCTCCAGAAGGCAATTCAATGGCATTTGCAGATAATGTGATGTTAACCTGGGTGAATTCCTCCAATCATGCAAATGACGACGCCTCAAGCGATCCTCAGCAGGACTAATTGCTCACGGCTTCAATGATAATACAGCAAGTTTCAAGTTTTTTGGATTTTTGTGGGAAATTCTCAAGATGCAGGGACTCTTATTTCAACAGTATGAAATTTCACAGTTCCCAGGACACAATTCTGGCTATCAAGCATTTTGTAACAGGGAAGGTAAAGGAAAGCTTTTTGTAATCATGGCTTTTTCTAGAGCCTTGAACTTACCTAGCTCAGCTTAGTGCTCAATTTCTCAAGTTCTTCAGAATTCTCACTCCATGAGTCACTTTTTTGTAAATGGGGGACAAGAGGTTCCTGTAACAGACAGCTGGATAGAGGGTAGGCTGTAGCCCCCTCATAGGTTCAAACCTCTTTGTAAATATTTTCCCTCCTTTTTATTTTAATAGAATAGTCTTTACACAAAAAAAAAAAAAAAAATATTGGCTGAGAAGCTTTGGCCCAATGAAGCTCATTTCATCGATTAGTATGTATCTTGTATGCCTGAGTTCTTCTTGGAATTTTGCAAGAGCATTACCTTCTAAGGGCATAAGATCCTTTATAGGAAGGTGCAAAGCAAAATGGATTGTCGATGCTTGTATGTTGAAGGTAGCAACCCCTGTAGGGGCGAGGAGCATGTTCGGCAAAGGTTCCAGGCTTGGAAGGCCTATGAGCATATCTTTGATGCAATTAATAAGGAGGGATTTTCCCGTACCAGCAGTGCCTTGTATTATCATTCAGAGAGCGGGTAAATAATCCTTCCTAGCAAAATGATTAGAAATAATATTTAGAGCTTTTCTTTGCATTGGAGATAATGTAGTAAGGGTCGGCAGGATATGTTGATGTGTTTGAAGAATGCGGTGGATGGAGCGGCTATTCTCAATGAATTGTATTGCATTATTTTGTAGATCGAATGGGATAGTGGTATGATTCCAGTTATGGGTGTCATCAAAGCCACGAAGACCAAGCATGTCAAGGTCATTTATGAGAAGCTCATTTGTAGGGTGTAATTGGGAAAGTAATTCCCATTCATTTATTTCCATGGTGTCTGTTGGATTGGTTTCATTTATATTTGAGGTATCATTTGTGACAGATTCAATATCAGATAGTGTGCGGTGTTGATGCCAAGGATTGTAGAATGGACGAAATGTTTGCCAATTTGCGATGAATTCTGCAGCAGAATCTCCTATATCTTGTACGATATGGCGAAAAGATCTAGAATGCTAGCCTTATGAGCTAGATACACATTCTAACATGAAAACATGCAACTCCATTCTGTCTAATGTTTCTGGGACAACCCATAGATGTATCCTGATAGTGTTAACTTAGCATCCAACTATTGTAAAAAGGGAAATAAAAACAGCAACTACAAATTAGTTAATATCATATTTAGCTTGCAACTGCTTGCTATATAGTAAAAAATGGCTATTGTCAGATAAAGGTAGGGAGAAACAACTGCAAATTCAATAACAGAACAAAGATTAAACTGCATGCAAGATGATCTGAGAACAAGTAGTAAAGAAAAAATTACCAACACTTTCTCCAAGGTGCGTAGATATCAAATTCAGTTGTGCCCTCTTCTCATAAAGGTGTTGAATAGCTTGCCTTGATCTTACAAATTCTTTTGCCAAATTCTGCCCAAGAAAATTTTGACTCATTAAAGATAAAAGCGAAGCCTGTTTCTAAAGAACTCCTAGCAGCTGCAAATACTGCTATCAATGCAAGTGAAACTGCATGTTCATGACCATTTTGGAATAACTAGAGCCTCTTTTTGCAGTCTTCACTTAGGATGGCCTCATCCAAGAAAATGATAGCCAACTGAGAAGGTTGGCTCTTGCATAAATAGTGACTGCCTTAATGTTTCCACATTTTTGGGAAATTGTCTTTCAAGAGAGGTTCTTGAATGGTCTGTGAAGAGGAACCTTCACCACTTTTGGCACAAAAACTACTATAACAAAAGAAAGCCAAAAAGGGAAGAACCATAATTTTAACAAAGATATCAACATCCACGCTTCTTTGTTCTGTCAATTGTTGAACGTCGAGAAAGATGAAAGTACGAAGAATGAATGATAGGCTCCACAACGACTATAATAAAAGTGGGAACTTGTCTTTACCTTCTTTTGTGATTGAGTGATGAACATAAGCTGACATTGTAGACCAAGTCAGAGCCTAGAAAATATACTTGCCCACATTTGCAAAACCTTTCATGCTTCTCCTTCAGCCACCAATACACAGGGATCCATATCCCGAGAACACTAGCATATAGACAGGAAAATGCAACCACCTACTGCTAGCTTTTGCATAATCCCCAGTTTAAACTTACTGGAAAAGCTGTCAAATGGAACAAGAGGTGTATGTGGCCGAGGTGTGCAAAATTTACACCACGTCCAACACAGTTCAAGGATGACAGAAACAAGAAAGAACAAATTAAGCCCAATTGCAAGTTCATGTCGAAAGAAATGCCCTATAAAAATAGGTCTAAGTCCCTCCTACCCAACTGTTTCACCCATTTCCAGCTAGAGGGTACTGTTATTCTTGTACAGTGCTCAAATGGCTTCCATGACTGCAAGTAAATAATTTACCAACAATATCAACAAAGTTCCTTATGGGTATATCTACTTTAGTAGCCACATGAAAAAATTCTAACAGAACTCTTGGCTACCATTTACAAATGCACATACACATTGGACTTCATACAACAAGGATGTTGCAGTGCAAAAACCTTGTTTATTGTACTACATAACTCAAGAAGAATCATATTAACATAACCAGCACTGAGTGATGGTGAAATTGAATCACAGGGCAATAATCGATACTTATATGCTTGGCATCTCTGGGTAGCTGGATGCATGCACTCTTCCTCTTTCATTTTGGTTGGCAAGTTGCAAACATATGAAAGAATAGAGAAATGGGTGTATGAATTGAATGTTCTTGTTTAAATATTTATTTATTTATTTAATTTTAATTGTCCCTTTCATTATACTTCTGGGACCTATCATCTCATCTCAGTAGATTGAGCTGCTCCAAGGATTTGAATTTCAAGTCTCTTTATTTACATAATACAACAATTGAGCTGCACCCTTGTGACGCTTTCCATTAGAATATTATTCCTGCTTTCAATTTTCAATGAATGTGTGAGTAAACCACTAAGCTTGCTCTCTCGATTATTGAAATAAACCAGAGTCCACAGTCAAAAAAGGTCCCTTCCAACACAATAATTTTAATTTAGTCTCAGTTTTCATGATCAATGTCAAGGCAATGTGAAACTCACAATGTGTCTTACAACAGTGGCACATTCATCTTTTATAGCCTCTAGGCAAGCAAAGCAGATAGATATTCACGTCAATGAACTAAACACCAAAACTCCAGAGGCTGGAGTTGGTGATGGGACTTGCTTTCATATTGCTTGTATCTTGTGTGGTGTTCCACCAATCAAGAGCACGTTTACCACCAGAGAAAAGGACCCTAAACCAATTGGGAAGAGGCGATCTAAAATTGCTGATAGGCACTGTTTTTTTATCACAAAGGTCTTTATAGCGTTATTTGAAGGAAGGATAATCCCAAAAGGAGAACGTAACATTGAAAAAGGTCCTTTGGAAGGATTTCATAAGGAATTTTCAAATGGTGTGAGGCATACAAGATATGGTATATATTGTTGGTAGGATCTACAAGATCAAACAATTAATAATTGTTGAGAGATTTTATAGAGATTTTGCCCTGATTTGAAATGTCTTATGTGGAATTCTTTCCGCCATTCCGATGCTGATATTTAAAGCTAATATAATGATTGGTCTTATAACATTAAAATCAACAACATCACTCAGATTCTTAGGCTTGTTTGAAAAGTTGTCAGGTGGCAGTAACATCTGCATCAGTAAAGATGAACTTTTAACATTCCCCAACTCTCTTGAGGACTTGGTTTATTTTATGCTTATAAGATGTGGGAAATTTATTTAGAACAAAGGAGCACATTTTAGATGCAAATAAAAGGAATATTTTAACACCCAAGGTACATATTCTAGTGTAGCTTATTTTACTGTAGTGGAATGGTGAAGATATTTGTTGTAAAAAGAGAGATTGTAGCAGCAATAATCTCTAGACCAAAGCAACGACTTGATTACCCTTCATTTGTCATCAATAACTACTTATCTATAGCAACTTCTACAGATTGTGGGAATAAGTAGCAAAAAACACAGAGATGTTTTCTATTGGCAAGGTAAATCCAAAGGCAAAGTTTTCTTTCAAGCTTGTACCAGAAACTGGAATTAGAATTATTCTCTGTGGAGTTGTCAAAGGCAATGCTGATATAATACAAATATCAGAACATGAAGGGGGCACGAGAGAAAGTTTGATAAGTTCTATAAAACACAGGAATTTTGGGAGTCGAATGATGATCGTGAAGAACTCCTAGCAGCTGCAAATACTGCTATCAATGCAAGTGAAACTGCATGTTCATGACCATTTTGGAATAACTGGAGCCTCATTTTGCATTCTTCACTTAGGATGGCCTAGACCTCGTCAAGGAACAAATCAAATAGGTGGAGGACATACATGCATCTACAAATTATATATCTGGAGATCATCAGAATGGAAGGCTGGTCCCATTATTACAAGCAAGCAAAAAAATATTGTCAAATGGAAGTGTGAATAACAAGGCCTTGAGGCTTGGAAGTTTGAATGACACAAAGGATATGGAGAGTTCAAAGGGTGCTCTCAGCTTTAATTATTGAAGACGGCCTCCAACAAGCCAGCGTAATTCTATGTGATGGACAACAAGACAGCTCTGTTCAATGCACTAGATGGACAACAAGACAGCTCTGTTCAATGCACTAGTGAGGATTCTCCTTATGATACTATCTAGATTAGCAGTGACACTAAGAACACAAACAGTCACAATGCCTAAGGTAAATGGCTCCTCCAAATCTCAGAATATATACCATGATTTCAAAAAAAATTGGGGAAATGTTAACTTGTAAGCCTTTTCCAAATTACGCATACCATCCAACATTACCTTTATTGCTACAACTCCAACCTACCACAGTGTCATTGGTAAGGGTTGCATCATGAAGAATTGCAAAATTCATGCAATTGATATGTTGGAATGTCTAAGAACGGATTCTGGTAAAGTCATTCTGCTTAAGCTTTATTTGGGAACACAGAGGACTGGTCGATATTGAACCAATCCAATAAGTTTGGCAATTTTACTGGAGGCCTTTACCTTTAAATTATTTGCTGGATAGATTCCAATGAATCAACAAATTAATTGACAATAGGGGATTCAAGTTATATTAACTAGAAGCACACCTTGCAAGAAAAGTTCTTATTGATGGATTCATCTTTGGCTGCATGGTTGGATCAAGTACACGGTGTGAGCTGACAGTGTTGAACAATTTATATGCATGCAAATTGATAAGAAAGAATTTCATACAGAAATTGATTTTTAAGGAAAAGATCAAAGATGTGTAACACAAATCTGTTGTCCAAGTACATCAGGTGTTAAAGGCTTTGTCCTAACACTGGAGTAGGAGCACAAACCAAGCTCATCTCTAACACTGGTAAGTAAAGTTGAAAAAGTCGAATCAGAAATAGAATTAGAAGTCAAAGTAAAAAAGAGTTGTCAAGAATATGTTGAAATGTCCAATTCAAAGCCTGTACTTGATGTGTCTAAGAACGGATTCTGGTAAAGTCATTCTGCTTAAGCTTTATTTGGGAACACAGAGGACTGGTCGATATTGAACCAATCCAATAAGTTTGGCAATTTTACTGGAGGCCTTTACCTTTAAATTATTTGTTGGATAGATTCCATAATGAATCAACAAATTAATTGACAACAGGGGATTCAAGTTATATTAACTAGAAGCACACCTTGCAAGAAAAGTTCTTATTGATGGATTCATCTTTGGCTGCATGGTTGGATCAAGTACACGGTGTGAGCTGATAGTGTTGAACAATTTATATGCATACAAATTGATAAGAAAGAATTTCATACAGGAATTGATTTTTAAGGAAAAGATCAAAGATGTGTAACACAAATCTGTTGTCCAAGTACATCAGGTGTTAAAGGCTTTGTTCTAACACTGGTGTAGGAGCACAAACCAAGCTCATCTCTAACACTTGTAAGTAAAGTTGAAAAGGTCGATTGAGAAATAGAATTAGAAGTCAAAGTAAAAAAGAGCTGTCAAGAATATGTTGAAATGTCCAATTCAAAGCCTGTACTTGATGTGAATTCCAACCAGCTTGTGACGTTGAAGAACAATAGTCTATTAATTGCAGTCGTGGCAAGAATTATAAGTCATTGGTATTTGATGTGTGCGCACAATTAACTTAGTGATAGTAAGCACTTTGAGGGGTTGGAATGGGAAGGCGAACATAACTCTCCTCTATTGTCTCAGAATTGCAAATAGAATCATTGGTATTAGACAACTAAATAAACAAAAAAAAAATCCCAGCTAAACAGAGATGCCTCTTTTACAATGATCAAGGCTTATAGTACAATGATCAAGGCTTATACTTGCCCACATTTGCAAAACCTTTTATGCTTCTCCTTCAGCCACCAATACACAGGGATCCATATCCCGAGAACACTGTAGCATATAGACAGGAAAATGCAACCACCTACTGCTAGCTTTTGCATAATCCCCAGTTTAAACTTACTGGAAAAGCTGTCAAATGGAACAAGAGGTGTATGTGGCCGAGGTGTGCAAAATTTACGCCACGTCCAACACAGTTCAAGGATGACAGAAACAAGAAAGAACAAATTAAGCCCAATTGCAAGTTCATGTCGAAAGAAATGCCCTATAAAATTAGCTCTAAGTCCCTCCTACCCAACTGTTTCACCCATTTCCAGCTAGAGGGTATTGTTATTCTTGTACAGTGCTCAAATGGCTTCCATGACTGCAAGTAAAGAATTTACCAACAATATCAACAAAGTTCCTTATGGGTATATCTACTTTAGTAGCCACATGAAAAAATTCTAACAGAACTCTTGGCTACCATTTACAAATGCACATACACATTGGACTTCATACAACAAGGATGTTGCAGTGCAAAAACCTTGTTTATTGTACTACATAACTCAAGAAGAATCATATTAACATAACCAGCACTGAGTGATGGTGAAATTGAATCACAGGGCAATAATCGATACTTATATGCTTGGCATCTCTGGGTAGCTGGATGCATGCACTCTTCCTCTTTCATTTTGGTTGGCAAGTTGCAAACATATGAAAGAATAGAGAAATGGGTGTATGAATTGAATGTTCTTGTTTAAATATTTATTTATTTATTTAATTTTAATTGTCCCTTTCATTATACTTCTGGGACCTATCATCTCATCTCAGTAGATTGAGCTGCTCCAAGGATTTGAATTTCAAGTCTCTTTATTTACATAATACAACAATTGAGCTGCACCCTTGTGACGCTTTCCATTAGAATATTATTCCTGCTTTCAATTTTCAATGAATGTGTGAGTAAACCACTAAGCTTGCTCTCTCGATTATTGAAATAAACCAGAGTCCACAGTCAAAAAAGGTCCCTTCCAACACAATAATTTTAATTTAGTCTCAGTTTTCATGATCAATGTCAAGGCAATGTGAAACTCACAATGTGTCTTACAACAGTGGCACATTCATCTTTTATAGCCTCTAGGCAAGCAAAGCAGATAGATATTCACGTCAATGAACTAAACACCAAAACTCCAGAGGCTGGAGTTGGTGATGGGACTTGCTTTCATATTGCTTGTATCTTGTGTGGTGTTCCACCAATCAAGAGCATGTTTACCACCAGAGAAAAGGACCCTAAACCAATTGGGAAGAGGCGATCTAAAATTGCTGATAGGCACTGTTTTTTTATCACAAAGGTCTTTATAGCGTTATTTGAAGGAAGGATAATCCCAAAGGAGAACGTAACATTGAAAAAGGTCCTTTGGAAGGATTTCATAAGGAATTTTCAAATAGTGTGAGGCATACAAGATATGGTATATATTGTTGGTAGGATCTACAAGATCAAACAATTAATAATTGTTGAGAGATTTTATAGAGATTTTGCCCTGATTTGAAATGTCTTATGTGGACTTCTTTCCGCCATTCCGATGCTGATATTTAAAGCTAATATAATGACTGGCCTTATAACATTAAAATCAACAACATCACTCAGATTCTCAGGCTTGTTTGAAAAGTTGTCAGGTGGCAGTAACATCTGCATCAGTAAAGATGAACTTTTAACATTCCCCAACTCTCTTGAGGACTTGGTTTATTTTATGCTTATAAGATGTGGGAAATTTATTTAGAACAAAGGAGGACATTTTAGATGCAAATAAAAGGAATATTTTAACACCCAAGGTACATCTTCTAGTGCAGTTTATTTTACTGTAGAGGAATGGTGAAGATATTTGTTGTAAAAAGAGAGATTGTAGCTGCAATAATCTCTAGACTAAAGCAACGACTTGATTACCCTTCATTTGTCATCAATAACTACTTATCTATAGAAACTTCTACAGATTGTGGGAATAAGTAGCAAAAAACACAGAGATGTTTTCTATTGGCAAGGTAAATCCAAAGGCAAAGTTTTCTTTCAAGCTTGTACCAGAAACTGGAATTAGAATTATTCTCTGTGGAGTTGTCAAAGGCAATGCTGATATAATACAAATATCAGAACATGAAGGGGGCACGAGAGAAAGTTTGATAAGTTCTATAAAACACAGGAATTTTGGGAGTCGAATGATGATCGTGAAGAACTCCTAGCAGCTGCAAATACTGCTATCAATGCAAGTGAAACTGCATGTTCATGACCATTTTGGAATAACTGGAGCCTCTTTTTGCATTCTTCACTTAGGATGGCCTAGACCTCGTCAAGGAACAAATCAAATAGGTGGAGGACATACATGCATCTACAAATTATATATCTGGAGACCATTAGAATGGAAGGCTGGTCCCATTATTACAAGTAAGCAAAAAAATATTGTCAAATGGAAGTGTGAATAACAAGGCCTTGAGGCTTGGAAGTTTGAATGACACAAAGGATATGGAGAGTTCAAAGGGTGCTCTCAGCTTTAATTATTGAAGACGGCCTCCAAGAAGCCATCGTAATTCTATGTGATGGACAACAAGACAGCTCTGTTCAATGCACTAGTGAGGATTCTCCTTATGATACTACCTAGATTAGCAGTGACACTAAGAACACAAACAGTCACAATGCCTAAGGTAAATGGCTCCTCCAAATCTCAGAACGTATACCATGATTTCAAAAAAAATTGGGGAAATGTTACCTTGTAAGCCTTTTCCAAATTACGCATAGCATCCAACATTACCTTTATTGCTACAACTCCAACCTACCACAGTGTCATTGGTAAGGATTGCATCATGAAGAATTGCAAAATTCATGCAATTGATATGTTGGAATGTCTAAGAACGGATTCTGGTAAAGTCATTCTGCTTAAGCTTTATTTGGGAACACAGAGGACTGGTCGATATTGAACCAATCCAATAAGTTTGGCAATTTTACTGGAGGCCTTTACCTTTAAATTATTTGTTGGATAGATTCCACAATGAATCAACAAATTAATTGACAACAGGGGATTCAAGTTATATTAACTAGAAGCACACCTTGCAAGAAAAGTTCTTATTGATGGATTCATCTTTGGCTGCATGGTTGGATCAAGTACACGGTGTGAGCTGACAGTGTTGAACAATTTATATGCATGCAAATTGATAAGAAAGAATTTCATACAGAAATTGATTTTTAAGGAAAAGATCAAAGATGTGTAACACAAATCTGTTGTCCAAGTACATCAGGTGTTAAAGGCTTTGTCCTAACACTGGAGTAGGAGCACAAACCAAGCTCATCTCTAACACTTGTAAGTAAAGTTGAAAAAGTCGATTGAGAAATAGAATTAGAAGTCAAAGTAAAAAAGAGTTGTCAAGAATATGTTGAAATGTCCAATTCAAAGCCTGTACTTGATGTGTCTAAGAACGGATTCTGGTAAAGTCATTCTGCTTAAGCTTTATTTGGGAACACAGAGGACTGGTCGATATTGAACCAATCCAATAAGTTTGACAATTTTACTGGAGGCCTTTACCTTTAAATTATTTGTTGGATAGATTCCATAATGAATCAACAAATTAATTGACAACAGGGGATTCAAGTTATATTAACTAGAAGCACACCTTGCAAGAAAAGTTCTTATTGATGGATTCATCTTTGGCTGCATGGTTGGATCAAGTACACGGTGTGAGCTGACAGTGTTGAACAATTTATATGCATACAAAGTGTTGAACAATTTATATGCATACAAATTGATAAGATTGAATTTCATACAGGAATTGATTTTTAAGGAAAAGATCAAAGATGTGTAACACAAATCTGTTGTCCAAGTACATCAGGTGTTAAAGGCTTTGTTCTAACACTGGTGTAGGAGCACAAACCAAGCTCATCTCTAACACTTGTAAGTAAAGTTGAAAAGGTCGATTGAGAAATAGAATTAGAAGTCAAAGTAAAAAAGAGTTGTCAAGAATATGTTGAAATGTCCAATTCAAAGCCTGTACTTGATGTGAATTGCAACCAGCTTGTGACGTTGAAGAACAATAGTCTATTAATTGCAGTCGTGGCAAGAATTATAAGTCATTGGTATTTGATGTGTGCACACAAGTAACTTAGTGATAGTAAGCACTTTGAGGGGGTTGGAATGGGAAGGCGAACATAACTCTCCTCTATTGTCTCAGAATTGCAAATAGAATCATTGGTATTAGAAAACTAAATAAACAAAAAAAATTCCCAGCTAAACAGAGATGCCTCTTTTACAATGATCAAGGCTTATACTTGCCCACATTTGCAAAACCTTTCATGCTTCTCCTTCAGCCACCAATACACAGGGATCCATATCCCGAGAACACTGCAGCATATAGACAGGAAAATGCAAACACCTACTGCTAGAGGTAGAGGTTGCATCATGAAGAATTGCAAAATTCATGCAATTGATATGTTGGAATGTCTAAGAACGGATTCTGGTAAAGTCATTCTGCTTAAGCTTTATTTGGGAACACAGAGGACTGGTCGATATTGAACCAATCCAATAAGTTTGGCAATTTTACTGGAGGCCTTTACCTTTAAATTATTTGTTGGATAGATTCCACAGTAAATCAACAAATTAATTGACAACAGGGGATTCAAGTTATATTAACTAGAAGCACACCTTGCAAGAAAAGTTCTTATTGATGGATTCATCTTTGGCTGCATGGTTGGATCAAGTACACGGTGTGAGCTGACAGTGTTGAACAATTTATATGCATGCAAATTGATAAGAAAGAATTTCATACAGAAATTGATTTTTAAGGAAAAGATCAAAGATGTGTAGCACAAATCTGTTGTCCAAGTACATCAGGTGTTACAGGCTTTGTCCTAACACTGGAGTAGGAGCACAAACCAAGCTCGTCTCTAACACTCGTAAGTAAAGTTGAAAAAGTCGATTGAGAAATAGAATTAGTTAAAATGAATGTTGGTGAATCACCAATGGATGACTAATCTAAAGGTGTGCAAAACGATATCAAGAGAATGGTGAACCCATGAGTAACCAGGATGTAGTCCATATAGTCATGTGGTATTGATGTGGAAAAAATACATTTAGAAACATGTGCAGGCAGTGTAGATCAATAAGTTCTCACGTGAAGGCAATGTTACAGATACATTTGATGGCATTTGCAACTATTTGTTTTGAAGGTGTATCTTTCCAAGTTAAATACACCAAATCATCAGATACCAGAATGATACAGGTCTATTTGAGGCATTATATTTATCTCAAGTTTTATTAATTTTTCTATGCTAAGGTTAGCTACAGATTCCCAGCTAAACAGAGATGCCTCTTTTACAATGATCAAGGCTTATAGTACAAGACTATGCCCAAACTGTACATTTTGATTCAATGAGAAGTAAGCTCCTGGAATTAGTTAAAATGAATGTTGGTGAATCACCAATGGATGACTAATCTAAAGGTGTGCAAAACAATATCAAGAGAATGGTGAACCCATGAGTAACCAGGATGTAGTCCATATAGTCTCATGTGGTATTGATGTGGAAAAAAATACATTTAGAAACATGTGCAGGCAGTGTAGATCAATAAGTTCTCGCGTGAAGGCAATGTTACAGATACGTTTGATGGCATTTGCAACTATTTGTTTGGAAGGTGTATCTTTCCAAGTTAAATACACCAAATCATCATATACTAGAATGACACAGGTCTATTTGAGGCATCATATTTATCTCAAGTTTTATTAATTTTTCTATGCTAAGGTTAGCTACAGTCAGGCTTGAAAGCATTAGTAGTTGGACAATGGTGGCTCTGGTGCCTGGTTATACAATAAGCATCTTCTAAGCACTGCTTGAAGCATAATATCTTCCAGCATATTTCCTTTAAAATATGTGACTGAAGCTGTTATCCGGTATTGGTAATTTTCGGAGGAAGTAATCCTTTCAATAGACTAAAGCAAGAAAGGACATAGAAGATATATTTTGTTACTATTGGGGGATAAAATGGAAAATAAACTCATGGCTTATGTCAAATGGAAGAAAAAATATGACAACAGTGTTTATATTCCTCTAAAGACATTGATACACCTGTGATCTTTTAAGGCTATACGAGGCCATGATCTAATAGAAGACATTCTGATACACCTGTGATCTTTTAAAGCTATAAACTCTTTTAGCTAATTACTCTCCCAGGAAACAGTCCTGCCACCTCACACACGCTACTTGCAAGATGCTTCCTTCTCATCTATTTCTACTCAGCTTAACACAGCATCATTTCTTCATAGAATGAGACTAATGAACAAACACTTGCTAATAGATATTAGATTGTAACGCATATTGAATTTCATGGATAGGGCAGGTAAGGCATTTTAGATATGGTGAAGGATAAGGCATTCCAAATATAGAGAAGGTATTTCATTTTAATATGCTGATCAACTTACAGCACAGTAGCTTGTTCCCCAGGAATCACACCAGACACTTCGTACCCAGGGCAGGCAAGATATGCCCGCTATTTTGAGATTAAAGAAAGTTGTTATGTTCAATGGAATTCCAACATCAACTGATAGACTTAGCACATTCAGTGAACCCAAAAGCATTCTACAGTGCAGGTGGAGGGTGGGGTGAGCCACCATGTTTATGTTCGCACGTTTGTGCATTGAATGTAAATGCTAGATTAGGTATATTGAATATGGATGCTACCAAAACCCATCTAAACCCAGGTTTGATATATCCCTACAGATTATCAGGCACAAAGATGCACATATTTAATTTGTGCAAATGGCCAACGTACGATTGCAAAAATGCCAAAGCTGCAAAATGAGGCTCAGAGCAAAGAACAAATCCCAGTGACTTCAGACACCATAACAGCTTTAAAAGAATAAATCAGAAACCATAACAGAAAGAAGTGCTAACATAAATCAGAAACCATAACAGAAAGAAGGCCAAGAAACAATGAACGTTAAGAGTTTTCCAACCAGAAGACCTCTGAGCAGAAATCCCATGTCTGAAGCAGATAGTATAAATAGTGATATAACAGCACAATGCTGCGTTGGCTACGCGGCCCTCATGCAAGAAGAAAGACACGAAACCAAGAAGAAAGACACGTTTAGTCACTGCGAAGACACGTTTTGTTCAGCCAATGGGAAGAGTCTCATCACCGGGAGGGCCTGGCCTTTCATGGCCCATTGCCAGATCCTCCTCTGTCTTTCCGCTGGTGGAAAAAATAACATTTTTAAATGAAAAAAAAACAGATTAAACCAATGACAGAAGATTACACACGTGACATTTTAGAGATGTCTTTGTCAGAGAAAACGCCTTACGACCTAAAAATTTAATATATATCAAAATTTTAAAATGAAATTTTGAGTGAAATCCTACCTTTACATAGGTATCCCACTAATTGATCATTACATTATGTTGGTTTTCCAAATTTATTAAAAAAAAAAAAAAATTATAATCAAAATAATGAGAAAACAATAGCTTAAGTAATGGCTATACTTATGACCTTCCACAAAGATTAATAAAAATAAAATTTCAATTATCATTGTCAAATAAATTACTCATATTACCACCATCATCTTCAAATAAATCGCTAAGATAAAAATTGTAAGAACACAGTACAATAAAATAAAATAATACTGGGAAGCGGTACAGATCCATAATTCCACACTTTCGTTATTTTTCTCTTCCTGTATTAATGTCTTAATTTCTGCAGATCTTTTGACGCTTTCGTTCTTTTAATCTTAGTGTATTAAAGTCTTAGTTCTCCCCTTCGGAAAACGTAGCCCCTTTATACACTTCCCATATTTCGCGATAAGCTTGGATTATCAGCGGAAATAGGTATATACATATTAAATCCTTCATATGGAATCCAGCTATCCTTTTCCGCAATCCAGCACACGTTGAACCACCTTGTTTAGCAGGGCCCCCTCGTCACTAAGAATTTAGAAGACAATAAATAAATCATTAGTTAAAATAGATAAAGCATAGATGATTTAATATAAAGAAAGGTATAAGAGAATTCAATTGATAAGATCATTCATTAAAATAGATATAAGTAGAGATGGTCTAAGAGAATTCAATTCATACCCGTTGAACGTCTCCAGATCAAACCCATTTATGTCTGCCACAGTGGAGAGAGCCTTTCTCCAATTTTCAATCGTATCGGAATCGAATCGTTTTTTCATTTCAATTTTGTGTAGGGCTTCGGCGTACACTCCATTTTTCACTGGCCTCCACCAACTTTGATTTTTAAGTCGACTCCATCTCAGGTCAGCGGGCTTGACGTGGTAAAAAACTGGAATAATAGGAGTCCCCGACTCCAACATCAATATAAGCTCATCCATGCACCAATTTGATTCCGCATATCTCGGAGAGAAAATGGCCACATGGACCGAGGCTTTTGCAACAGCGTCTTTTATCCTAGAGGGAAAGTTCTGCCCCCCTTCTAATTCCTCTTGGTCTAAGAAAACTTCCATTCCGGAGGAACGAAGGCGATGGTAGAGATGACTGGCCAGTGTTTTTTTGACATCCGGGCCCCTATGGTTTAGGAATACATTTAAGGGTGGCCTTTTACATCTTTCCAATACACGTGCCGCCACGTTATCCACTAGCATACCCTCGTCCCTGGTCGGACACAAGAAAATAAAATTAACTCGTGAGAAACGTATATGCATATCAACATAGAATGAATAATGCAATTACCGAGAGGGTGGTGTGATCTCTCACATGTTAAATTCCTCCAACATGTAGCCCGTCAATTCTGCAACGCTAGACAGTGCGGTTATCCAATTCTGAATAGTATGAGGGTCAATTTGCTGCTCCTCTTCGTGCATCCGAAGAGCTTGACCGTACACCCCGTCTCCATTTGCAAGCCGCTTCCTCTGGAGCTCGAAAGGCTTAACATGATAAAACAGTGGAACAATAGGAGCCCCGGACTCCAACATCATGTGGAGCTCATCCAGGCACCATTTAGATTCCGCATAAGCAGGAGATAAAATCGCCACATGGACGGAGGCGGTTCTAATAGCGCCTTTTATTTGGGAATCTAAACGCTCTCCTTGTTGCATGAACGGAACAGCGAAAAAAACTCTCAACCCATGAGAAAGGAGGCGACGGTACAGATGGCTGCCCAAGGTTTTCTGCACATCGGGGCCACGAAAGTTTATGAATACCTGGTAGACATTATTGTTCAGACTACCTGAGGTGGGGGTAGAGGCAGAGGCAGAGGCAGAGGCAGAGGCAGAGGCAGAGGAAGCCATTGCAAATTGAAAAAATTAAAAGGCGAACAGGAGGAGAGATTCATAGGATTGCAATGCAGAATGGCAATGATATATTCACGTTGAAACCTTCAACGCTTGTTTTATTGCGTTTTCACCTAATGAAAGCGCGTACTAGCCGAACCCAGACAGTCCCTTTGTGTTGTGGGATCGACGCGGACTGCGCTTGCCCTGGAACTTAGCACGCGAAGGGGCCGAGTCAAGACTGAAAGATATATCTTCACGTTGAAACCTTCGACGCTTGTTTATGCAGAGGCCTAGACATCCACTGGCCAATAAAATAATGGAATAGAATAATCACTCTGGTATTTTCCGTGTCATTGTATTTTATTGCGTTTTCACCTAATGAAAGCGCGTACTAGCCGAACCCAGACCGTCCCTTTGTGTTGTGGGATCCACGCGGACTGCGCTTGCCCTGGAACTTAGCACGCGTAGGGGCCGAGTCAAGACTGTACTTTTCTATATGGGGTCCACATGCCTTCGGCTTAGGACAAGGATATATATTCGATTTTTGGGGGTTGGCAATGACTTACGCAATTATGCGCAAATGCAATTTTCTATTATTCAAAATCAATTTGCATTTTGAAATTCATATATAGATTTAATATTTCAAAAATTATAATTATAATATTTTTTTAATTTTTAAATTTAAATAATGGTTAAAAACGTTATGAAAAAAACAAAACACATTTTAAAAATTGATAAGTCAGTGATGAAAGATATAAATAAGGTATTTCTTAATATGTGGTTGATTGAAACCAGCTTTTGCTTGCAATAAAAGAAAGAGCTTCCCTCCACAATCATGGAGAAGAATGTAATTTATTTTTTATTTTTTTGTTTGTCTGAATGCGAGTTTTCGTCGTGGTCGACCATCAACGGCGCCAAGCTTACCTGGCATCAAGAAGAAACGTATTTGACACGTAATAAAAGTCGTGAAATTTAAAATAGACGGGAATGAAATGATTTCATTATCCAATTGAATTTAAATATCAGGAATATTCGTTAAATATTTTTTTAATGAAAAAATTATCATAATTCAGCTGTAAAACTTGTAATAGGGATATTTATCATTGGTTGCAATTCTCACGGGAAGATTTTTCATTTTGGAATTATTTTGTTTGTGTTCTTTAAGGGAGCAAGTTTTCACTACCATATGTCTTTGGATCTTGGGCCATTTGACTTATTACTTTGAAATTAATTTTCACTACTATATGTTTTTGGAGGCTATTAACTCGTTCCCATACTTTAGAGGAAGATGAACTAGTACATTAGAAGAAGATGAGCTCTTAACCAATTATAAACAATTTTTACATAGTCCAGACCCAAAATAATTTCCTTTCCTTTTTTATTACAGAGTAGGAAAACTTATCATGACTCACTTATCAAACCTTGAGGATAGTCATGAAGATGAGCTTATACAATAGAGAAAGATGAGCTCTTAACTAAAGAAACAATTTTAACACAGCCCAGACCCAAATTCATTTCATTAATGGTTGTTATCGGTGAATGCATACTACTCATCACTATTATTAAAGAAAAACTACCTAACTACCTACCTGGAATTACTTATTGATGGTCCATAAAGGGGCTTTCAATTTTGTAAAATGCTTCTCGGTTTTGGGCATTAACTTATTTCTTTACATCCAAGGAAGACAATCTCTTACCCAAATATCAAAAGTTTTAAGGTATATTCTAACCCCAATTTTTTATACTATAGCAATGTTTCATGTGCATTTATTATTTTATTTTTGATTTAATCATATCAATAAAGTAAGACAACCATATATTATGGTTGATTTTTAATTTGGAACTTACAATGGTCAAGTTGCTTTATCATACTTCATAAATGTGTATAACATAAACTTTAAAATGTAAAACTTGAGATAGTTATAAAAAGATAAAATATAAAAACTAAAAAAAAATACTCAACATTTTTGTAAAAAAATTAAAAAATAGAAATTTAAGGTGAACCAAAGTTACTGAGCTCCAATAATATGATGAAAAAATGATGATTGATGCTATGTGATTCATTTCACTAGTTTCAATCCCACTTCTTCACCCTTGTGAGCATCACCCGATGCAATGAGTGCTAAGTGAACTATTCAAAAATCATGAGAAATTAGTCAGTTACGACTACCTCTCATGGAAATGGTCATACGTGAATGACCTACTTAACGCAGTTGAATCCCAAAATATGATATCTAATATAATGCACTGCGTAAAATACTTAAATTCAAAAAGAGTAAAGGGATCTCTACTTGAATGGTTCATGAGGCACAATACTTGCTAAGGTTTTGCAAATGGGGTAGCAAGCTAAGTGGGCTTGATTGTGGGAAAAACTCCACAGTTAAGCGCGCTTGAGCCAGAGGAGTTCTGGGATGGGTGACCTCCTGGGAAGTCCTGGTTACCGGGTGCCAGCCTCGGAAGTGATGATTGA
>APFE031544969.1:113237-133899 GCA_000404065.3 Pinus taeda | reverse complement strand
AAAAAAAAAAAATTATAAAAAATAAAGACTTTAAGAAAATGTGTTGATGCTACATCAACACTTTTCAAAATCAAGATGCAAATCACTAACGTTTAAATGTTCCTATTTGATATATAAGAAAATTTTCTCATTTGATAGGTAACTACGTTTCTCTTTAGATCACTACTTTTTAGAGGATTGAAATTTAGATCTTTTAATTTACAAATTTTACATCACTTCAGTCACTAATTCAAACCATTCCAAAAAAACAAAATTAAAATGTGTTTGATATTAGATATTATATTTTTTGATATATTTTAAACCTATACATATTAAAATAGATTTAATTGTATATCTTTTTTTAAATATTTAATTTTTATATTTTAATGAAATATCTGTTCTATAATAACTATTTATAAACCAATAATTTATATAAACAAATAAATTTACTCAAAAAAAAAAAAAAATATTTTTTAATTACACATATATTCTTTTATATATATTAACCTCTATATATATATATTAGAATAGATTTTTAAGGTGGACATTTTTTTTAAAATATTTTTTTCATATTTTTTGTAAATATCACTTTTTATCATAATTTATAAACCAATAAAGTTATATAAACAAATTAAATTTGAGGATAATTCATGTGTGCATAATATCGATATTATTTTTTAATATATAATAATGTTTCTTTTATATATTATTGAAATAATTTTACTCTATTAGCACATGTTTATATATATTCAAAAACAATAAGTAACATTAAAATTTAAAGAATATATATATAGGTATAGTCTAATTTAAGGGAAATGATTTTTTTTACGACCATTTTTTTAGTTCAAAATCAAAGAGAAATTTTAAAAAACTTTAGTGTAAATTATTGATTTGTATAATTCAAGTGCTCGAGGGGTTTTCAAGGGTGTTGAATCCCATTATGTATTAAAAAATGTATTCTAAACAACAAAAAAATCTTAAAATTGTATTACCGGATTTTCGTGAATTCCGCTAAAAAAAATCTATTGCATCCATAAGTTAGAATACCCCATTGAGTGAGCCTAATGATTAAGAAGATGTGTTTCCTCCTAAGAGGTCATAGGTTCAAAACTAGAGGTGGTAGAGCATATATGCCTTCGTAGAGGTGGGTCCCTTGTTCCACAAATAAGGGGGTCTCATACAACAATTTGGGGACCCAAAAACAAGGAGGTCTCATATAGGGTCCCAAACAAGGGGGTCTCATATAACAATTTCATATAGCAATTTGGTGTTTAACTTGGCCGTGACCTTAAAATTAAATAATTGATTAATAATATATATAATTTGTGTATTTTAGTGAAATATTACACTTATCAATTGCTGTATGGCTATAAATAAAAAAATAAAAACACAGCTTTTAATCTCAAAATCAATAAATAAAAATAAACTTTATAAAATTAGAAATTCTTTTTGAAATTTATCTACATTTCTTTTATATATTAATTTTTATATTTTATACAAATATATACACTTTTATTATAATTATCTATAATATATAAATTTTATAAAATTTAAGTTTATTGTATAAAAAACTTAACTATAAAAAATATAATGATAAATATAAACAAATGGAAATGATAAATAATATTAAAAACAATTGTGTTTTAGGTCCATTTACAACCAGATTCGAGTGTCCTCCCAAATTTATTAGTCCCTGCCTGGGACTAATAGCGATCGATCCGTCGTTGACCTACCATTACTTGATATTTTGACCGGTTTTTTTTTCAGTGTTTTCACATTTTAACCTAAATTTGATGCTCCCAATTTTATTCAACAGAATTTTACCCAAAATTTTTGGTTAGGCAAACTATTGAGGTCTTATTGTAGCCTTCACATTGCCCGATGCAAAAAAAAATATTGGGGCAATATGATGTTATCCAAAGTACGGTTGATATGCCACTTGTCTAGTGCCGGAGAAACATATCCATGAAGTCCAGTGCATAGCTTTGTGGCAAGTTGCATGTAGTCACTGAAAAACATATCCATGCAGTCCAGTGCATAGCTTTGTGGCAAGCTGCATGTAGTCACGTGTCTCATTGTGGACACAATACTGTCTCACAATACCTCTGTTCCATTACAGACGGACAACCTCTTTGACTATGAACACAATACTTTCTCACAATACTACCCTTCCATTACAGAAGTACAACCTCTTTGCCTATGAAGAGAAGCTCAAATTCTTACGGCTTCGGTCCTATGCTCTGCAACTCTTTCAACATTTACTGCTTTCTTTCGACCTTCATGATTCTGCTGCCGGTGCAAGGGTTCTTTTCCTTCTGGGGTTTTGATTGGTGAGGTATTTTTGATGTACTATCCTTGAATTGTTAACCCTATCTGTTTTCACTATGAAGTCAATATGATGTTTAGGGTTTATGTTACAGGAATGGAAACTTGTGGCCGTTCCCATTTCAAAATGTGTACATGCTTCTCGCTCGTGTCTTCCTTGCTTTACATTGCTCAGGTTCTGCACACAGTGAAAGGTATGTTCAAATTTAAACAATTTAATGATCTAGAATAAAAATAGAGCAAAAAAATATATTTATAGTTTTTATTTCCTGTATACTTGCAAAAGATTCACATGGGATAAACTACTTTGTTATGGAAGAAGTGTTTGTTATCGAAGAAGTGTTACAGAGTACGCTGAGAAATGTTTGTTGTTTTACCTCGGATGCAGGTCAGCTGGGAAAGAGCATATGAGCTTTGAGAAACTGCCTGGCGCAGTAGAACCACACCTCATTGCCAAACACCTGTGTTGCCAATGAAGAAGGATTGCTATCAAATATTGATCCAAGTCCTAAGAACTCAAAAACTATATTACACAGTGTAAGTTTTCATATTGAATTTTTTATCAGTACTAATAGGGGAATTCTTGATATTACGCAATATAAGTTTTCATATTGTATTTTTGATCAGTACTAATAGGGGAATTCTTGTAGTACAAAGCTTACTTTCTCTTTCTGTAATCCCCAGGTAGCTGCAAGAGTATTATTTGTTGGTGGGCTCAATTATTTCCATTTACAAGCCATTACCGCCTTTGATTATACTAAAACAGATTCAAAGGCAGCAATAGCAGTCGTACTAACAAGGAGGAAAATTTTGCAGGTAAGTGTAATTTGCAGGTCTTATTATTCATAAGTGAACTCTGTGGAAAACTCTATAGAAATTAGCAAAATTCAATACCAATAATTGGCATCGGCGAGACAGGAACTGGTTCAAATAATAAAGCTGGGTCAAACAATATACCTATAGCTGATGTTCCTCAAATTCTGAGATATTCCCCGAATATCTTAGAATTTGCTTTTACTGCTGTTGTTCCTCTCAGATATTACCAGAATATTTTAGAATTTGTTTTTGCCTATTCCTCAAATTCTGAGATATTCCCAAAATATCTTAGAATTTACTTTTGCTGCTGTTCCTCTCCAATATTTCAGAATATTCTAGAATTTATTTTTGCCTATTCCTCAAATTCTGAGATATTCCCAAAATAACATAGAATTTACTTTTGCTGTTGTTCCTCTGAGATATTCCCAGACTTTGAGATATTCCCAAAATATCTTAGAATTTACTTTTGCTGCTGTTCCTCTGGAATATCTCAGAATATTCTAGAATTTGTTTTTGCCTATTCCTCAAATTCTGAGATATTCGCTGTTCCTTTGAGATATTCCCAGACTATTCTAGAATTTGTTTTTGCTTATTCCAAAGTATGAGAATATCCAAAATCCTATGGATAGTAACAAGGTAAAACAATTGACCCTTAGTCCCAAAATCTGCAATTGCCCATTGCAGATTGAGGGAATATTTAAAATCTAGTTTTTTTGTTCTCTTGAAATATTTTCATAATCTGCCATTATGACAAGTTCAATTGACCTAGCTATTCTAAATTGGAATCCTGCAATTATAATAAGTTCAATTGATCTAGCTATTGTAAATTAAATTTCAGGATATTCTCAAAATCTCAGCTAATGGTTAATGCCTAAAAATAATTGACCCTTAGTCCCAAAATCTGCAATTGCCCATTGCAGATTGAGGGAATATTTAAAATCTAGTTTTTTTTGTTCTCTTGAAACATTTTCATAATCTGCCATTATGACAAGTTCAATTGACTTAGCTATTCTAAATTGGAATCCTGCAATTATAATAGCTAAATTAGAATCCTGCAATTATAATAAGTTCAATTGATCTAAATAGCTAAATTAAATTCCAGGATATTCTCAAAGCCTAAAAATATATAAAAATACGTAATTATGGACTCATGCTGTTCAAGTACAGGAAGCGAGCACAATTGCCTTCCGGGACTCAACTATACATGAACAGTCCGTCAGTCCACTAGGAACGTGGTTGGGATGGATTATGGCTGCCATCTATATGGGTGGAAGGTTTCCACAAATCTGGAAAAATGTAAGATTTTAAAAACTGTTTTAAATAATGGACATGGTATCATGACCTTAATTAAATCATACATATTGTTAGTTTTTGTTATATGTCAACCATTGATTCAGATCAAAACTTTAGCCCTGCAAATTGCACTGTCTACATTTCCTATTTGTTGGGGCAGCTGTTCAATTCAATGGCCTTATAGAGTTGAAGCTGTAGCATTTCATATTTTCAAGTGTGTGGAACACAGTTATTGAAAAATAAAACTAAAAGCATGTCCAACTTGCCTTCCAGTAGGAAAATCTTATCGTCGTTGCTGTGGCTCAGCCGTGACCAGGACGTCTGTTTCCAACCCACTAAATGTGACCCGCCGCTCTCCACTTTACTCTGAAACGAGACCCCTTGTGCATGCCTGAAACACGAAACTTACTCACCCAACAACAACCCTAGTTTCACATCACCGCCTAGCGGGATCAAGGGTTCCCTAGTTTCACATCACCGCCTAGCGGGATCAAGGGTTCGATGGAGAAAACCAGGTTCTAGCTAGGTGTGGTCTGCTTCCTGGTCTATTGATTGTCATCTTTCATCTGCTAGTTGTCTGCCCGAAACCCAAGCAATCGTGGTTAAGTTTATACTGCTAATTTTGCATGGCCAAATGCAGTCAAAGGAAATCTCTATGGCTAAAATACAACCTGAGCACCTCTAGAAATCAGGAAAAAAACCAAATCAATATGCAAATGGTTTCGCAGTTGATTCTGTCATGACCGAATGCCACGTACAAATGCGAGGTCTGGGAATATGCAAATGGTTTGACAGTTTGATTCAATCATGGGAATTAGAGTCGATTACCACTTACAAATGCGAGCTCTTGAGGATGCCACCTGGTTTTTGGTCTGAACAACTTCTAAAAATTACATGGAAAATAGAAAATAGTGAATAGCGGTGCCAAACACGTCAGAACTTCCGTGCAAATGTCATTTACATTTGCCTTTTTTATTATATTATCCTGATGGCTGCAAGAACATCTAGAACAGAGAATCAAGATGCCATTGATGCGGCAATTGTTGGGATGCTTGCGGATCCTAAGGAGGCAAGTATTATTCATAATAAAATAATCTTTTAATGGATTACAAAATATTCATTATTTAAAATTTATTTTTATGATCCAGTCAATCTAATAATTTAAAAATAAAAATAAAATAAAATATGAATTTACAAAAAAAATATAAATCCAAGTGCTTATAATAACATATTCCATGCCTAATAAATCTGAAGCGTAAAAAGTTAATGATTCTTAAATATTAAAAAAAATAATCTCTAATAAAAACAAATTCTGATAGATTTTACAATCTTGAGCCCACCCAAAAAGAAGTGTTTTAAAAATTTTATTAGAAAAACTATCAAAATATTTACCAGGAAAACATCAATATTTTGAACCATCCATTACCTACTATTGGAAAGTGATTCTTTAGGGAACACACTTCAGCACTTTCACTTATATTGACAATGAGGAGAAAATGCATCGAGTTAGTAAAGGTGCTCCACAACAGGTATTGTTCTCTGCATGTTTGACCTTCTTTATTAAGCTTGGTAATGGGCTGTATTGTTTAGAAAGTGCTTCAAAACTTATTTTGTATACATTCTATTAAAACTTAAATGACCAAATACTTTCTGCTAAATTCTTAACCTTGCACATAATAAGCTAGAAATTTAGCGGCGAGTTCATACAATTATTGACAAGTTTGCTGAATGAGGACTTCGCTCTCTTGCAGTTGCATATCAGGTTAATAATATGGCTTCTTTTGCTTTATCTGTGGGCTCTATAATATCCTACATTGTAACGCCAACATTAAACATTGTTTTGAGCTCCATTTCAAAAGAACTATTTATGAAAAATATGTCAAATTTTTTGTCGTGAGAAGAGGCCTTATTTTAACTATTCAATACATATTCTTTCCATCTAGTAAATATATTTGGAATCCAGCCACAGGAAATACATTAGAGAATCCAATTGCATTGACCATGGAGGTATGAGAAAATACATGGTTTTAGCTCAAATTTTTTATGTATATGTAGAGGTCCAAAGTTCAATTTATTTTCCATATTAAACAATGTCTAATCAAGGAAAACGATGAGTCGGGTGTGAGACGTCATAAAAATCCTGATATCATATGGTTTCAATGCTTATAATCTAGTTATACAAGAGGCTATGGTAACATTCAACAAACCATCTAGAGGGGTATAGTGGTTGTATGTCAATTAATTCAATTGTACTAGAATTCAATTACGTTTAATTTATCAATCTAGATTGGTAGATTGGTAAACTTGTGAGGTGAAATTAGGTTTAATTTATCAATCTAGATTGGTAGATTGGTAAACTTGTGAGGTGAAAGCACAATATGTGTAGGATCAAGCTAGATTGGTTGTTAATTCTAATTCATAATTAGAAACTAAATTCAAGAAGAATGAAACAAAAATCCTAATCTATTAACACAAAATTGAAATGAAATCACTCTTACTTGACTTGATAATACCTTGGACTAAGCATATACTGAAATCTCTCACACAAATCCAATTCTTCTACGCAATCATATCCAAAATTCCAAGTGTTCACTAAAATGTCAGGAAGATGATCACAAGGGTTTTTAATCAAAGAGGATGACTAATGCACTAGGGACTTCCTTTCCAATGGAGGCAAGTAGACACTCTGATAATTAGGCACCTTGGTTACTTTGACTAATTAGGTTGATTTTCAAACAACAATTTAACTATGATACTCAACAATAAAAAATGATGTTAAAATCTAGGGCTATGGGAAGAAATACAAATTTAATGATGTAATGGAATTGTAACTTAGTTTTTTCAATGCAACAATGATATCTATGATAGTCAAGCCAATAAAAAAAATATATTTAAGCTAATAAAACCTTACTTGTATCAAAATATGGTAATTTAATATAAGTATGAATTATCAATATGTAATCTCATAACTAATTTCTAATTAAAATTTAAATACCTAGGAACTAGGAACTAGTAAATAGTACAACTTGTAACTAGTGATTAGTGACTAGTAATAGAATAAAATGTCTAATAAATACTTATATAACCATAACATTTACTCAAATATTTTAATTACTAATTGATTCTCCTTAAATAAATTTAAACTATAGGAAGTAATGCATTCCATTAAGAAACAATTAAACAAGTATGGTTTCTCTTTCAAGGCTAAACGACAAAGGCAACTCCATTAACTACTATATCAAATATCAAATAACCAGTTAATAAAACTTGTGTTGAAACAAAATTATAAGCCTTAATAAATGAATATTATAGTGAATATTATAAGTTCTTCTTGTTTATTATGTATATCTTTATAGCTATCTCAAAATGTTTGCAGGAAGTTCAAGAGGGCAGGAAGGAGAGTTCAGGAGGGCCCTGGCATTTTATTGGATTGATGCCTCTTTTTGATCCCCCATGCCATGACAGTGCTGAAACAATCAGAAGGGCTCTTAATCTTGGTGTAAATGTCAAAATGATCACAGGTATGGTGAGGTTATGGTGTCGTCAGTTTCACTACTGTTTTTGTAATGCAGCGAGCTGACATTTAACTATTTACTTGCAAATGTTCATCAGGAGATCAATTAGCTATTGCCAAGGAGAGAGGTCACCGACTGGGCATGGGTACAAACATGTATCCATCATCCTCTTTACTAGGTCGGGACAAAGATGAATCAATTGCAGCTTTTCCCGTTGATGAACTGATAGAGAAGGCTGATGGTTTTGCTGGTGTTTTCCCTGGTGAGCAATATTTATCTTTTACTTCTGTGTTTTTTCTTGGGAGTCCCACTCAATTATTTATATTTCCAACTCCCTTCTCTCTTGGTTATGGAACTTTATGCTGCATGGTTTATATTATAACTATTATTTTGCAGGTGGGAATGTTTATCTCAGATACTTTTATTTTTTCATTTCCTTAATTAGTGTTTGATTCCATATACTTTTATCTTGATTGGTCATTGCAGAGCATAAGTACTAGATTGTTAAACGATTGCATGCTAGAAAGCACATATGTGGAATGACTGGCGATAGTGTTAATGATGTGCCTGCGTTAAAGAAGGCAGACATAGGAATTGTTGTTGCTGATGCAAATGATACGAAAAAAGCATACATATAGCGCTTTCAATCTTGCTCAATCCATTTGTTGTTAGGTAATTTGCAATGTACCTACAGACCCCGTCAGGGACTACCGCCACGGGCAGTGGCTCCTTGTTATACATAGAACTCTATTTGTCATTAGTGGTATCCGTTAGCTAGATAGCTAATGAGAGTAACTGCCTATCTTTCCTTAAGTGGAATATGGTATTAGATCTATATGATTCAACCAATCTTTGCCGACTGGTTACAGAATGGCCATGTTTCTACTATTTAACCTGTAGATTTATGCTTTAACCCTTTCTAGCCCAAGCTGCACGAAAAGTTCTTTATCAGGTAACTAGTTTACCTGAGAAAAGACCTTACTTAAGTTGTAACGTAATTAAATATGAATCTTACCCTATTAATTAGAATCATGATAAGATTTACTGATTTCTCTTTATTTATCACTAGTGTGCATCAACTCAACAAATACAAAACTTTCTTGATATGACCAAGCGTGTAACTACATGCATGTCATGTTCTATAAGGAAGAATTAACATAATCATTTTTCTGTCTGCAATTACAGTAGTAGCATGAATTAGATGACCAATCTACTCATCAGGCGTATCATGTTACCAATGCACTACCTAGGTTGACACCTTATACTAGATGTATCACTTAGGGTTTGCTACATCAGAGTCTCCCGAGAAATGCCTTAGGCAACATATAATTCCCCTAATTCAAATGGGTTGAATTCAAACTATAGCAAGAAGGAAACATACAATTCCCCTTATGCAAATGGATTGAATTCAAAGTATAGCAAGAAAATGGAAAGGATATTGCATATGAGAAAAGGTAAACAAGCACAGACATCAGGAGACACCATATTTACACAGGAGAAACACAATTTAAGAAAATCCCTACAGGGAAATGGACTCGCTTGCCAATCAGGTTCTCTAATTCAAACTAGTGAGGTGGACTTTTCGTTCGAGCTATTACATCACGGTAAAAAAATCTCTCTTACAACAATTCCCAACATTCATTTGCTTCGTAAAAATTCTCTTACCACCTCCAAGTTGTTTATTTCCTCCACTGACTAGGAGAACTGGAATGTTTTTAGTTAAATGATTTTACTCTCACGTATGAGCTACTATTGGATTCGAAATGATGTGGTAATCCACTTGATGCCTAATAAATTGTGACCATTTCCTCGGCAATTCTGCTAATGGAACTCGAAGCCCAACAACGATCTCTTGTCGGGTTTGGTGCTAGAAGATACATGTAACTAACTAAACAAGGTATAGTTGATCCTTTACAGATCAAAAAATGAGCTATGTTACCCGAAGCATGACCAACAAACCCATCGGTTGTTTTGTTCCCATTATTGCTTCCCTCTTGACATTGCGTCAGTGCATCATTATTTGACTCAATGTCCATAATTTATATGAGCGTTGGGGGCGTGGGGTAGGTTCAATTTCCTTGTATCCTCATAATGCCTCCATCCTTCCTCTAACACCATTTTTCATTTTGTTCCTATTTTCTGTTATATTTCCCATTTCCAATTTCACATAACGTATTATCCAAGTTGTACTCACTGGTAGATTTAAAGTCAACTGTGCCTCACATCTTTTTATCCATTTTCATGGAATTTATTTTTGAATGTGCTTTTTTCTCTTAGTAATTTACATCTTTATACAACTCAGCAAGCAGAGCATGGTTACAGTGTTGCGGGATGAAAGATTTTCTAAAAGACAATCTTGGAGTCGCAATACAAAATGGTATTAGGTGATGTGCCCAATATTACGGGCTATCTCTTTCGAATAAACTTCAATAAGTAACTAAACTTATGTATAGGAGATAATAACTGACTGAGGTTATGTATGGTAGATTTTAGCATGTAGCAAAGACAATTTTTAAGAAAGCAAATATATTTAATATTTATAATTTTATATCATCTATGCATATGGTTTTGATTTCACTGTGGTTATCAATTTTTTTGCGTGGATAATAGATTTGAACATTTCCCAAAGTCAATCCTTAACAAGGAAAAAATATTTAACATTTGTAATTTCATATATGTATGTATTACTCTTGACGTTCTCTTGGTCTCAATGTATTATATTATCTTCTCATTTTTATTTTATTAAACGTGTAATAAAGTTTATCGTTAATGTAGAAAACATATTTAGTATTTATAGTTTCATGTTACGTATCTATTATTGTATTAGAGGTTTATTGTATAATTTTGTATTAGAGGTTTATTGTATAATTTAGTATGAGGATTATATGTGATTTCTTCTATGTTTAACGTGGATTTTACACATGTTATTTTTAAAATAAAAATGAAATACCTTTTAAATGAAAAATAATTTTGTCTATAATCTAAATTAAAAACAAATATACACATGGGCTTAGTTTAGTCTTATAAAACACAGTTTTACTCTAATTATCCTTGCTATTATTGTTGCTGACATTACAACCCAATAAGAACGAGATATGCTAAAAATATTTAGTTCACACTCTTAGTTATAAACCAACCTAGATTCATCTCAACTCACGATCTACCAAGTGCCGAGAGGGATCAAATCTCTTTTCACTCTAAAAGAAGTTTACACCTGGAGACATTTGATCCCTTTCAACCCTTAGTGGATCCTGAGTCAGGATGGATCTAGGTTGGTTAAATTAAGATTATTTGATAATTATATTATTATTTTTATTTATTTTATTTGACTTATAAAACAATTTTAATAAATAATTATGATTTTAATTATAATTTTATATTTTATTATTTATTGTAAATTTTTTTATTGCTATGTAATTTGACAAAGTCAAAAAGTTTATTTTACATAGCATAACATCACATAACATAATCATACAACATCTCTTCCATACTGGGCTGAAGAGCGCATCTCGGTGCAATAAAGTACTTTGACGTTCATGTAAAAAAAGTAAAAGTGTTCCTCGATGCGCGTAATCTCTACCCATAAACTATATGTAAAAAGGAAAAATAAAAAGTGAAACAAAAATTGTGAAATCTAAAGGAATTGTCTATAATGCGACTTTTTGAAGATTCCGGTGACGGAATCCGGCGGAAGAAATGAGGTTAAATCTTGATTTTTAGCACTTAAAATGGTTTTTTAACTGCATATTTGGATTCAGCGCCCTGGAAAACCCCTGGGAGCCATTGATTGTGCAGAAATTAGCTATCAAACTTGGGATTCCAATGAATTGCTGCCGGATTTTGCCCGGAAAAATCCGCCGGAAAGGCTTTCAAAAAGTCGCTTTATAGACAACTGCAAATCTAAATAGGAACATTAGAATTTATTTAGTTGTGTTGTTTCTATTACCAGTCAACCTAATCCTCAAAATTATTGCACATGAACTGCTTGAAAAAATCATGTGACCAACAAGGAAATAACAAAACACATAAATTTGCATCTTATACAAATTAAATTAAATCACTGGAAAAGTAAGTAATCATCAAAATATTTATTTATTTACCATTTGTAAATCTGAAAATATTTAGTGTAATTTTTTATAGTTCTCATGCATTTATGGAAATTAATATATTATTTCTAGTGTCTCAAAAATAGATCTCACATTTAAATAACGAGACGAAACCACCTCAATATTTTCCATTTCTAAATCTGAAAATATTTAGTGTCATTTTTTATAGTTCTCATGTATTTATGGAAATTAATATATTATTTCTAGTTTTTCAAAAATAGATCTCACATTTAAATAACGAGACGAAGCCACCTCAATATTTTCATAACAACCAGCAGACAAAAACAACTCAATATTTGCATAACAACCCATGAAGAAGACCATCAATGAATCTTATTCTACGATATACACATGCACACCTTAAAGTACATAGTCAATCATTAGAATGCCACTTCACCATAAGTCCCATAGCATTATTCAAGAATGGAAGCATCATGGAAATCAATGTGCTGATCAATGCACAATCCTGAATAGATTCACCTTATATGTCCCATACAAAGGTATTGGCACAACATATTGATGGTTTATAAAGTCACTGTGTGGCCACTTTTTGTCGGCCCACCCTTCAAGAAATGAAAAAAATGGTTTATAGAAAATATAAAAAGGGAAAGACAAATATTAAAATACGTTAAAATTTTTCACCAATGAATACATTGGAATTACAAACACAAGTAGCAACATGAACATATAATTGATAGCATCAACATCTATAGAAACTTATGTAGAAAAGTAACAAATTCTAAACAAGGTCAACATGTATAAAAAGCATTACAAACTCTACCCAATGAGCATAAGGAATATCAACACATTATGGTACATTTCTACTGCAAATGGGGATAAAGTATATATTATTCTAGAGATTCAAAGGGAGGCGATATCATATTTCGAGATTTTTCTCTTAGCCCAGGTTGGAGTTAATATTGATGATCAACTATGGGGGATTGAGGGATATCCTAACATGTATTTTGAGGCTTCTAATACCTCCATATTCCATCTGGTAACACTGGAAGAAATTCACATGGTTCTTGAATCCTTCGTGAAGGAAAAATGTCCAAGTCTAGATGGTTGGACTATGGAGTTATTCTTTCATTTATTTTATTTGATGGGATATAATCTTTTATACATGGTTGAGGAATCATACAATTTAGGCCATATTTATGGAGCCATAAATTCCACATTTTTATCTCTCATTCCTAATACTTCTTATCCTCTCTCATTTTTGGATTATTGGTCTATTTCACTATGCAACATTATCTATCAATTGATCTCCAAGGTTATTGTAGGACACATCAAGGATTCTCTCACTTTATACATTGCTCGTGAACAATTTGGCTTTCTAACAAATTTATTGATTCACGATGCTATTGCTATGACACAATAGTGTATATATTCCATTCACTCAAAGAATATGGAGGTCATGGTTATGAAATTGGATCTACATAAGGCTTATGATTATGTTGACAAGGTTTTCTTGCATCTTATATTAACCAAGGTTGGGCTTGCGATACCTAACATGGATTGGATTATGGCTTGTGTTAAGATGGTTGGTTTTGTTGTGTTGACTATTGGTTTCCTCTTGAACTTTTTTCAGGAATGTAGGAGATTAAGACAAGGTTGTTGTCTTTCGCTTCTTCTTTTAATTCTTGTTATGGATGGCCTAAGCCTGAAGATTAGAGAGGATAGGAATTTAGGTTCCTTCATAGGTATCATTTTTGCAAACAGTGTGTCTATCACACATTTGTTTTTTGTAGATGACGTGCTCACCTTTAGCCTAGTTTCTTAGATAGAATGGGATGCACTTCACTATATTCTGAAGAAATTTGGAGAATACTCTGGTATGACCGCTAATGGTAGCAAGTTGATCCTTATTTTTTCTAATGGATATAGACAGAAGATTGAATACGTAGTCATAATTTTTAGTGTTGAGATCGAAACATTGGAGACATTAGAGGAAACTTCAGCGTAAAAGTGCCCATGAAATTTACATGTACATAATATGTAAGCCAATAAAAATCCTTTAAATTTCAAAGGTGGTACATGTAAATATTTTGGAGGGAAAATAAAAAAAACTAGTCTTTTTAATTGTATTTTTGAATTATCTCCTTATAGGTTTACTCAAATGATATGTGAGTGGTACGCTGGGTGTGGGGCACAACAAGCAAAGTGGCGAACGGGTGCGTAACACATGGGAAATAGCTAATAAGTTACAGAAGTAAGGTATAAGGGTAAGAAGATTTCATTTTAGTACACACTCATTGGATGTGAAATTAAATTATGCAGCTAACGAGTACGCATTATTCATACTTTTGAGAAGATTCACATGGATAAAAATTGAATATACATTAAAAATGTGTTCAAGCTATTTTTTAGTGTATCTTCAATTTTTTCGATGTGGATCTTCTCAAAAGTATGCATAATGGCTACTCGTTGGATGTGAAATTTAATTATGTATCCAACAAGTGTTTACACTTGAAATTTGAGTAGTTCTGTAAGGAGATAAGCCAAAAATACAATGAAAAAAATAGTTTTCTTCTTCTCCCTCCAATATTCATAGCAATTATTTATTATTTTATAATTTTCCCTAAGAGGCCGCTTTTAGGTTCAAATTTCCTCTAACAATGGCTTGGCCTACCTAGTTTATAGATTGAAGAATAAGTATAAGATTTGGGACTAGTCATGTCTCGTGGATAAATTCTATAACAGATTAGATAGATGGACTCATAAGCGGATTTCATTAAGAGGGAGATATACACTCGCACAATATTTTTTGTGGAAATTATCAATTTATTTGTCTCATCTATTTTCTCTCCTAGTGATTATCATCAAGAAGATCAATTCTATTGTTTCTCATTTACTCTAGTTTGGTACTAGAGAGAAGCATAATTTGACTTGGTTTGTTCTGAAGTGATTTCCAAGCCTAAGGTTTATGGCGATTGGGGCTCATTGGTCACGAGGGTTTTTGTATGGGATGTTGTCATAAAATCCCTTTGGAGAGATCTTTATGGCAAGGGATTATGGCTAGATATTATCAAGGTAAAGTACCTGAAGAGGCTAGATATCATGAATTGGTATAGAAGGGGTGACCTCAGAGTTAGATTGAGATCTAATACTTGTCTAAGCTTCCACAAGGTCAAAAGATAGTTCTTACACTTATTCAGATGAACCTTTCGCAAATATAACCAAATTTTGATTGGCATTGATCAATTAATTAGTGTTTGTCCCTCTAATAGTCTCCCTGATGAAATTATTAAAGTTGTACATTCCATAGGTTTTATATATTTGGATCAAGTTATTAAACAATGGAATCACCATTATCTTATTTGGAAGGAAGCAGCGGATATTGGATTGGATGAACCTTAATTGGTTGCATGGAAATATTATCTACTGGGTCTTCAGCATGTTGGCATTTGTAAGAACGAGAAGCAGCATTACCTCACTTGGCTTGGGAAACTACATCTTTCCTTTGAGGTGGTCACGGAGATTTACATTTATATTATCTACTCATATTACTCTTTGAATAACATTTTTCAGTTTCATAAAGTTTGGAAATGGCATGTTCCTTTGAAGATTATCCTTTTCAACTAGCTAGTCTGACATAACAAGATCCCAACTTGAGATGATCTGAACAAGAGAGGTTATCAGGGACTGGCTTGGTGTGTTTTTTGCAAAAAATATTTGGTATATATCCTACATCCTCTTTTATAGTTCTCAGTGTCTTTACAGGTATGGGCATAGGTTCTTCGAATGTTAAAAATATCATTTTGAAGTTTTCTCACAGTGGATATTTGTCTCAAATAGTGGGTTTCTAGACACGGTAAACAAAAGACCATACCATTACTAATTTTCTAGGAGCCCTAGCATGCCAGGAATTTTTGTATCTTTTAAGGGATTCCTGTTAATATTTCTTATACTTGTTCCAATATTCTAGCAGGGATGGGTAAACAGGTGGGTAATAATTAGTCTAACAAAAGCATTTGTATGTGATCATTTCAAATGGAAACTCATTTTCCAGAAGGAATGTTTGACGGGGTTGCACAGTGGTTGCAATGCATGGATCAAAATATGCCTCCATTCAAAATACAAACTTTACAAGCATGGAGTTTCAGGATCTAATACCATAGTAGAAATTCTAGCGCAATGGGGCTTACTATGGTTTACATGGAAGATACAACTAGAACAACTTTATATTTATGGAGACTCAAAGGCTCTCATCGATGGAAACCTGTGCTAGACCAACTTTGCACCTCTTAACCTCAGTGGTTGGATGGATCATATTTTGCAACTAAAACATGCATTATAGTCCACTTCTTTCTACCGCACCTACCAAGAATCAAACATGGTGGTGGATGGTCTATCTAAACAAGGTCTATGTGCTCATGTGGGAGTAGTTTGACATAGGTTTTCAAGGATGGCAAGGATGGCATGGTCTCGGGTGAGAGCGTGTTGCCCCTCAATTAATTGACATTTTAATTTACATTGTATTTACATATTATACTATTATGGTTATTTAGCTTAATGTCTACGTTATGCCGATGTTATATATATAGTTTTGGGGGGAATATAGATTATGTTTTTTTTTGTTTTCATGTGGATAGGGACTTTGTTTTTCTCTCCCCCATTTTTTTTAGGAATTTTTTTAGTGTATTTGTAATAATGTATTGAACTTTATATACCAATATAAAACTAGTGTTTCTCTCTTCTACGGAAAAAACTATCACTTTGACCTGAAACTGGAAATGCTTAGGAAATGTTGAAGCATAAACTTAAAATTTGGTTTTGCATTGTAGGCAGTGGGTAGTAATAATCTCTTAACACAAAATCTGAGAGAAATTCTATTTTGGGCACTCAGAGTAGCAGCAAGAACAACAATTCACTCTTACTCTAGACAAACTCATGACAAAGCTATTTATAGCCTAGCAAATCAAACTCCACAAAATATCTCAGGCAAAGGAGATTCGTTTGAAAAAAATGACAGTCACTACATCCGTTAATAGGCGTCATTCCCTCTTTCCAAGTCCATTTTTTGCATAGTATTTTGTAGGGTGCCCTCGCAAAAAAAACATATGGGATGTGCACAAAATGATTATAAAGCACACTCGAATGAAGACATTTCAAGGATCCTTGTTGAAACGTTGAGATTACAAGCAGTTTGAAAAATGTAAAATGATAAAAGTTGTTACTATGGCATGTAACCAATTACATTTGTATTGGTTAATGTTAAACTAATACTAATATTACTAGATTTTAGTGTAAATAGAAACTAATAATGACTAACATCAACAAACTAATAAATAATGAAAAATTATTGACAAAACCTAACATAAAAATATTAAACAAGTATGGATTAATGAAAGACAAAGTGACTTATTAAAATGCTCTTTCTAAAAACATAAAATAAAAATTGACAAATCCTCACACAACTAGAGACCCACAATAATTACCCTTTTTACTATATTTGAAGAAACATATTTAAAATTTAAAAATTATTAATATAATTTTTTAAATTTATAAAATAAAAAAATAAAGTATTAATATTAAGTAAATGATGAAATAAAATATAAAATATATATTTAAGGTTAAAATTTTCAATATCTTAGTTAAAAATACTATAAATTCAAAATATAAAATAACTTAAACTTGAATTGGAAACCTATAAAAAAAAATCAACAATATCATGACAAACCTATGGATATATCATAAAAGCAAATGCAGATATTCATGGAAAACTAGGGGAATTATATGATATATTACCTGTAAGCTTGAATGATGAAGTTACAATAACTTTCAGTAACGAGGATCGCTTGTTCACTCTGTTAGTCAAATGTGTGTTTTCCATGGTGATAGCTAGTGCCAAAAGCAGTTCTAGCAATGCCATCGACAGTGAGATTCCCGAATTCTTGAACCATATTTATGTATTGCATACCAGAAGTGGTTGCCTCGTCCCATTTGTTTAGCAGAGTTGTTGTGCTCGCGACAACCTCCTGTACCATGTAAGGACTCTGGACACCACATATCTCCACAATGGTATGATATTGTCCACTTTGGGCTTAAGCCCTCATGGATTTTCTTTTGGACTTACCCCAAAAGGCCTCATACCAATGGAGATATTTGTCCATCCTTGTATACCCATGATCCTCCCCACTTCTAGTCAATGTGGGACTTTGGTCGTATACCCAACAATCCTCCCCTCGAACAAAGGACCATCGACCCTCCCCTCAAACGATTATCCATCCGTCCACTCTCTACCAACCAGGATTCTCCGCTCTAATGAGTTGGAAGCACACGCCTTACATGGAACACCACCTGCCTCGAGAGCTTGCTCTATCCCAGGTCAACTCCTCTTCACCGTGTTGGGACCAGGACATGTCAATGAAGAATCCGGAGCACACCGCCTGTCTAACCAAGCTCATCCATGGATCCCATTGTGATATTACCAGGGCCCACCACCTTCGTTCGGAATTATGAGAATTCATGCACTTCATTACCCATGTACACAACTCCATCATTAATTGATTTATATTCCTTAAACCATTCTTTATGGATACACATGTGGTTTGATGCCCCGGAATCTAACAACTAATGTTGACCATGATTTGACAGATTAACTGATAATACTTCATCACTCATACCTGAACCCGATGTCGAACCTATATCTATCGTATTCGCCTCCTTCTTCTCTGTCGAAGACTCTGCTTTTGAAGTTTGTTGTTGTCACTTCCAACAGTCCTTCTTTAAATGCCCCAATTTGCCACAAAACCAGCACTTTAGCTTACTCTTCTTCCCTTTCGACTTTGAACGTGAGTCGCTCGGCTTCCTGGGGCGTCTTTCTTTCAAACGACCTCTAACCATCATAGCTTCTGATGTAGAGGTTTCGGAATGCGACTTCCTCCTTGTTTCTTCCGATAATAAGGATGCAACTACATCATCAAACTCAATAGTTTCTGATGAACTAAGACTTATAGAAGTAACAAAATGATCCCATGACTCGCGCAATGAGCACAATAAAGTAATAGCTTTATCCTCAGATGGTATTTTTACTTCTATACTTTGTAATTGCACAAGAAGAGTATTAAAATCATTTAAATGATTAGCAATCATTGTACATTCCTTCATTCGCAAACCGTACAACTGTCGCTTCAGGACAATCCTATTGGTTAAGGATTTGGTCATGTACAGTTTCTCCAATTTCGTCCACAAACCAGCAGCTGTTGTCTCCGACACAATATTAAATAGGACATCATCAGCTAAACACAGTCGAATAGCACTAATTGCTCTTTCATCCATCTCGGCCCACTCGCTATCTGTGATGTTGTAAGGCTGTTTGGACTTGCCCAATAATGCCTTTGCCACGCCATGTTGGACAAGTAAATCATGCATCTTCACCTTCCAGATCTCAAATTTATTCTTGCCATTAAATTTCTCAATTTCAAACCGGGCACTTTGAGTTTTCGCCATTAGTATAAAAAAAAAACACAATAATCTCTAATATCCAACCAACAATAAAAAAATTGCCTATGCCTTTGTTGTTACACAACAACAAAAAAAACTGCCTATGCATGTGGACTTTTGCCTTAAAAAAAAAAAATTGCCCTTTGCACTTATATTACTTTTCGTTAGAAAAAAAACTTTCCTTTTATTTGTGCAAAATTCTGCCCCACAAATAGTTTCGCAGAAAATCTCAACACCAAATGCATTCCTCACTTGCAACGATGCCCCACACTGAAGTAAAAACCAGTTCTTTGACACGAATCAAAAAATTCATGCCAGAAAATCTCAACACCATCGAACAAGAAAGGTTTTATTTTCCCATTCAGTGATGCTAGTGATCCGAATGGAAAATGGCCCCTTGTATTGGTTATCTATGGTATTGATCCATGATTTTAGGAAGAAGCTTGCCTATATAAAGCAAAGGAGATCACTTGGCTAATTCATTCTTGCAAATCAAATATCTTAGATATGAAATATTGGGTTATTGTTTTAAAAGTTTGATCTATGAAAGGGAAGTTGAAAGCGAATCTGTGAAGGGTGATCTCTCGAGTGCCACAGAAGGCGCAGTGTGGAGGCACCACAGAAGGCGCAGAGGCGCAGAAGGCCCAGTGCGGAGGCGCCACAGAAGGCGCAGTGCGGAGGCGCCACAGAAGGCGCAGTGCGGAGACGCCACAGAGGCGCCACAGAAGGCGCAGTGCGGAGGTGCTACAGAAGGCACAATGCCTCTGAACTGTAAAGGCTACATTGTGGCAGACAATCTCTTCTCAGAGATAAGCTACCATTGCCCTAGCTGGTTTATTTTCACTTGGGTTTTAATAAAAAGTTTCTTCATGGTTTTGTTTATTGGGCATCCTCCTATTTTTCTTCTAGCAATGCAAGTTTTCAGATCTTGGGGGTCTCTCCTCCCAAGATCCATTTCAATTTTCTTAGATCTTGGGGGCCTCCTCCCAAGATCTGGAGGAGAGACCCCCAAGATCTGATAACTTGCAATGGATCTTGGGGGAAACACCCCAAGATCTAAAAATTTGAAATTACCAGAAGAAAAATATGAGAATGCCCAATAAACAAAACCACAAAGAAACTTTTTATTAAAACCCAAGTGAAAATAAACCAGCTAGGGCAATGGTAGCTTATCTCTGA